>BGPR01010731.1:0-10405 GCA_013235015.1 Araneus ventricosus
GACAGTCGACGCCAGATTTCAAGTGCGCCAGGCCCCAAAACATGGCGGATCTTCAGTGAAATTAGGTTTCGAACCTGCAACCCTGTTACCTCGATATCGAGACCTTATTCTTAGGTCACCGAAGCACATTGTGTCTTCTGATGATCTGAAATGGGAGAATAAACTTTCTCATATTTCATCGAGAAAATCATAATTTTAACCCATTAACGACCTCACTACCATTTTACCCATTTGAAGGAAATGAACAAAAAAAAATTTTAGACGTATTAGAGTCTAATTAAGAAAAAAAAGTAACAGACGAAAAAAATATTTATTTTTATAGAAGATACAAAATGTTGCGAAAGCGCAACGTCAGGCAAGACCGATTACTTTTTGGATACATGAAAATCTTTGAAACGTATGCTATGTAAGGGCAAATTACATTTAATACAAATATCTGCTGCTATGTGTGAGATCTATCCAAAATTTAAAAAACAGTGCGGAAAAATGTCAATTTAAAAAATTTATTAAACTTAAATCTCAATGAGAGCGAAACAGTTTTTTTCCTTCAAGCATAGAAGCTTTGGCTAATGTAATACAAAAATTAATTTTAAAAAATCTCTTTGTATTAAAAGAAAAAAATCATTTCACTAATGCTGCGAAAACGCAACGTCAGTCGTTACTGGGTTAACCCTTTTGTGTTCATTAGTTTCGCAGTGAAACCACACAATGAGCATTTTTTTTACTAGCGTAATTTTTCTTTCTTAACTTCAAAGCCAGATATATAGGTCAACTTATATTTAAAAAATCCAGTTAAATACCGTTAGTATTCACAAAGATATCGGCACTGGAAGAGCTAAACTGCTTTTGATCTCAGAGAGAAACAAAATTATGAGGGTTCTTGTACAAATTGATATTTTTTTATAATTGAAGCTTCGAAGTTAATATTGAATTTTATGAAGGTTGAATATCCTAAATACTCACTTATACTTATAAATTAAATACATAATTTAAATTGGATTTCGATGATTTATACTTATTAGCCCGTTACCGTTCATTGGTTTCACTGTCCAACTACAAATGTCTTGAAAATAAAAAATGCTAATTTTTTTTTTCCTTTACATATTTATTGTCAGCTACATGTCTAATACTCATTTTTGAAATTAATTTAATAATTTTCGAAATGAAACATGTAGTGAACTTGAAAAGGTTAAAAGGATGTTTTCCATTTCTACCATGGCGCGGTGGCCTAGTGGTAAGATCTCGGCTTCGCAACCGGAGGACTCCAGGTTCCACTGAAAATCCGCCGTGTTTGAATCTGACATAGCCAGCTTTGTTTGAAGCCCTCTAAATCTGACATGGTTCAAACGTCCTCCCGCAGGTGTGGTGCGAAAGTTTGGAGAGGAAGGTGCCAGTTCAGGTGTCGTCCTCGTCATCTGATCGCGGTTCGAAACTACGAGCTCCATTCTAAAGTAGTTCTCGCGTTGCTTCGAAAAGGGCCTTTAATATAACTAAAATAAACTACTAAACTTCCATTACGTTTCTTCTATATCGAAATTATCGTTATCGAAAACAATCCATACTAACAGTCGTACACAGAAATTAACCTTCTCATACAGAGCGAGGCGGTCTAAAAATTTCCCCTTAACAGCGACGAAAGCCGGTCTGAGGCGGATGGCTTCTTTTGAGGGGAGGGGAGGTTCTGAGATCGCTTAGGAGATAAGCGCGGTAGGGAAGTCCATTTATCCTTGCCAACCACAGCCCATTTCCTTGCGCATTAAGGGAAGATTATAGTGGGGGTGGAGAAAATGACCACCCAGGTTGGGAGAGTCCAATTCATGTCGTTTCCTCCCAAAATGTCCCGGTTTTAAAGGAGGTAGAAGAAAGAAGTCGCCTCGGGATTAAAGAGTTAATGACATAAAGATAAAAATAAGTACTAGAAATTGAACATGGAGGGAGCAGTTATGAGTATACGACTACATAACATACGACTTACGCATTTACTCTGACAAACAGAAACACAAGAAAGATCTTTTTCCGTCACTCGCAGCTTCGAAATTGGCTTGGCAAAATCTATTTCATCTTGCGCCGTTAAAGCCCGCTCAATCAAGCCACCTTTACGGGCGGTCGTTCGCTGCTGACACTATCGCGGAGAATAGGGAGAGTCGTAAAAAAACGCCTTTACTGACATCTCACCTAAGACAGGGATGACGGGCCGTAAAGAGGTTGACAATTTACACCTTCGCGATTATAATTCCATCCCTTCGAAGAGAAGGGCGTCCGGTAAAGATCCATAAATGCCACGGGCAGGGGCTCGGTGTTGTTTATGGTTCCTCGGGTTTGTTGCACGTCAGCACTTGGAGGGCGATAATGCGGTGCGATTAGCTCTTGTGGAGGGCTGCTTATTAATATTATTATTATCGGAATTTCCATACCGCCGTGTAAAATGCTGAGTTGCTGCAGTAATTACTTGTCTTTATTTTGTTTCGTGTAGGCGATGGGGTGAGAAAAAATGGCGTTTTTATAGTCAGGGAAATTTGTTTGAGGGATTAAGTAAGATTTGGGGTTGAAAGGAAATGCTTCGTTAATTAATGTAGTGTGGTTTGGAAAATGTTAGGAGTTTGTTCGGGGTTGCTTCTCAAAATTGGTTATTTTTATGTTTAATATAGCTAGTAAAGTAAGGGTGTGAGTAATTTTTTTTCTTTTAGCTCAGAACAGTTCTCTACAAGAATTAAAAAAGGTTTGGAAAATTTTTCAGCATAAAACTGGCGAAGTGATAAGGTATTGTTTAAATTTACATTTTTGGGAAGATAATTTTTATCTAGATTAAAATAAAAACCTATAATAGTTGAGCAGTTTCCAATTAATATTCATGAAGTTAGGAATAAAATGTTATCTAAGTTTATTAACATTTTGAAAGTTCGTTAAAATATTAGTTAATTAAGTAATGACGTTTTTAAGCTTATTTTTATGAATGTGAATCAAAAACGGTTTTTTCAATGGACATTATATTAAAAGATTATTATAGCGAATGCAATATACTAAATGTGAGAGGAAAGTCAAAATCAAAATGAGATGCTTTTTGGTAGCTATATAAAGATTACCGTCGGAATAATCTCTTCAAGATCAGTATGCAGCTCAAGAAAAAATTTTGCATAGAGTTTCAAATGTTCCTATAAAATTTTATAAACTCTCTATGTATAAAAATATAAGCTGAAATCCGCCACGTTTTTATAAACGCATTTTACCGGACTTATTTTAAACCCTACATATATGTTGTTGGTATTACTCTTTTTAGAACTAATCCAACTTCAATGCCATACTTTTGAAATTTTAAAATTTTATTGCGTATTGAAATTATAAACTGAAAATAGCGCCGAAGTCGTTACATATATATTTTCACATCTGCTGAAGTTGCCTGAGGCCACGGTCAGTTCAGGAGGTTAGAGGGGTAAGGGTCTATTTAAACTATAAATGTAAATATCGCTAAATTCTCGTTAGTCTATTCATACATTTTTATTGAATTATTATATATACTACTAGAATATCGCCCGTCATGGTATGACGGGTGCAAATTGCCTCTTCGTTCGATAGATTTCCCGTCAAATTTGACGTGTTTAAATAGATATCTATGCGAGAGAAATGTTTAGCATTGATTGAAAACAAATAAAATAAACATATGTTTTATGACAGGAAATATTTTTTTATTTACACATTTCTTTATTTAAAAAACCTCTTGGTAAACAACATTCCGTTTGAAGTATTTTTCGTTGTTTAACAATTTTATTATAATTCAATAACCATGAAATTCTCAGCTTGTCAAACGTAAGTCAAAAGTTAAAATTTCAAAGGAATTCTTTTTCGAAATTCTAATCACAACAAAGCACTTCTCTGCTAGTCAAACGTTGCCAAAAATATTATCAAATTATATCATCACGATTGCGATAAATAATCATATGTATCGTGGCGTCCAAACTATATCACGAACATGATATACCACCGACGTAATTTACTACTTTCTATTAAAAAACAGAAATTAATTTGAAATATATGATTAATATAATTTAAAATTTCTCGGGAACTATTGATCATAGCGAGATAAATTTTATATCAATCGATAGAAAATTTTATTTCGCTATTTTAGAGTTATTAAATTTGAAATTAGAACGACAATTACTCTTTTAAATTTAAAATTACTGAAATTTAGGTTCTCTAACAATGAAATAATGCTGTTTAACGTCTCGCAGTGATATGGCGCGAGTTTTATTGTTGGTGATGTCAGAGCGTTACCGAAAGACAGATCTGGGCTATTATATTAGTAATTAACTGATTCAATAATTAAATACTTTTTGGATTGCATCACTTGACTTCCTACACTCTTCATCTTTAGGATAACATCTCTTCGTAGCAAATGCAAAAGCCATGTTTCAGTAACATTGAAGGACTGAACCAGACTACTCAAAAAAAAATTCTGTTACAAATATCCTTTGAAATTTCGTTAATAGAAATATATTATACTACAGGTGGAATATTACAAAGCTTTAGAGAATTGGTAACCCAAACCAAAGCTAATACTTCTCTGGTTGAAACAGGAACTATTGTGAAAAGAATGATATAAATTCACGTGACGTCATAGACAAATGTCAAAATGAAATACGCATGTCATTTTATATCCAAATGCACGCTGTTTTATGCTATGTTGTAAAGTAACATTTTTTTGTAAGATGTACAATATATCCTAAAATTAAGTTGGCATGGCACATTTCCCGTATGTAACGCGCACATGAATTGATTCTATTGCCATTCTGTCTTTTATAAAACTGCAAGGGAAACTTATTTGTTGAGTAATTGTAGTAGAAGGAACAGATGCAAAAAAAAGCCTGAATTGAAAACTTTGTAATTTTTTAGTTATTACTGATTATTTTTTTATGTTATTTATTGACTATTGACATTTATTGACTAAAACAACATAAACAACCAAGCAAAATCAAATATATAATTCTTTAGGTCATATAAAGCATTTTTCCAGCTGGAAGTATATGCTATTTCTAACGGTTTAGAAATCAGCTAATGGGCCACGATTAGAGTGAGCCCCATGTATAGTATTTGATACTAATGATTTAAAAACTTCATTCATTTATTTATTATTAATACATATTATTTAATACTAATAATTTTTAAATACTTTTTAATTCATTCATTTTTCATTTATTGAAATGAAGTGTGATTTAAAATTATATTGCTTATACTCTTAAAAAACTTCTTCTGTCACGTAAATTAATAAATACTAAATAGTTTGTTAATTAGTGAACCAGTGCTGCATATTCGTAACACATAATGCACTTGTTTTTGGAATGCGGTTGATTCACTAGTGACGTTGTTAAAATCGAACTGTCTTAAATATAAATATTAACAATGAAATTAATTATACGGAAATATCAATAAATTCACGAAACACTCGAGAGAGTCATATTAAAACAAAATCGAGATATAATACTTCCAATAACCGACCATTTTTTGCAACATACAAATAAACATTATATGTATAAAAACGATACGTAACCCATAGCAACCTAAACGTATGTTGAGTTTTACTCCTGAGAAAATCAATAAATCTATATGAAAATGTAAAAAGAGGACTTTTTCTAAGCATTACTGTAAGAACTCACTTAATGGAACAATGGTGTTTTTTGTGTTTAGTAAACACTTCCCAGAATCATTTAACAAGTGTTATAAGTTTTATTTTATGTTTTTGAAAAATAAATGTTGAATAATATTTATACGTCATTTCTTTGGTCTCGTTCGCTGAGCTTACGCAATTCATATTTATTGAAGTGACTCACAATTCCCTGGATGAATAATCTTTAACAAGATTTTTAGATCGTTTTTATAACAAAGTATAGTAAAACCTCGATTAACCGTCACTCGTTTAACCGTCATTTTCTAGTATCCGTCATCATCTAAAAAAATATCAGCAAACAAACAGACAACTTTAAAATTGTCCACGGATTACTTTTACTCCCTACTGTATAAAGCGGTACTCAGGGCCGTATTAAGCCCTGAAGGGGCCCTTAGGCAATGCAGGTATTAGGGGCCCCCTTGTCGCCTTACCAACTTCCAAAACCGGATATTTTTTGTTGATTTTAATTTATTCTGTATTAGCCGCCTTCGGCGACCAGCTTGATCGCCGGACATAAAATTTCAACTGAATCTCTTATGCATAATTTATATTCCTGGTTCCTTTAAAAAGTAGTTTTAAACTTCAAATTGCTATAGTCATTTAACCCGCGTTCTTTTCGTAGCCTTGCACTCTTATACTGTTATTTGTCTACATTAACATAAAATAAGCATTTGATTTCTACATTAAATTGGCGTGGAGCTTTTTACGTCCAGCAGCATGCTAATTGGCTTAAAACACGCTGATAAAAAAAATTAAAACATAGCAACGATAATCTTTCAGTTCACTGGATTATTTCATTATATACTTACTATCTTGAGGACTTCCTTTACAGATTTCACAGAAAAATTGATCAAATAAAAGAAGAAAGTAAAATTCAGTAAGATATTTTCTTAGCTTTCAACAATGAAAGAGAGACACGCAATTAAATATTTGTTTAAACAATGAAAACGTTTTGAAAAACGTTGCAACAATGAAAATTATTGTTGTAAATTATGCCAAATATTTTTTTAATTTATTAAAATTAGAGAAAAAATCGTACGACAACTTAATTGATGTCATTGAAAAGATAATTTTATTAAATTTTCAGATGGTGTAAAACTAATTTTTCTGATGTAATATTTTTGGAAGTTATTAAGGGAAAACGCCAAAATTTAGCTTATTTTTTAATTAATTAAAATTTCAAAAAAAATGGCTCCGAGGTGCACATTCCCACCCTCCAAAGTATGTTTGTGCCGAATTCCGTAGCTCTAGCTCCAGCGGTCTGCCCTGCAGAGCGCCACCACACACATTCTCTTTTATTATTAGTGGATATAAGCAGATTTAAGTAGAAAATTCTGAAAACATAACAAAACATTTAATTGCGGGTTACTTCAAGAGAGTTGGTTTCAGTATCTCGCGTATTGAAAAAAATTTAAATTTAAACATAATTTTAAACAAATTAGCAAAAAAAATTATGAAACTTTCTGGACAGAACTAAATACCATTTAATTATAGGATCACAGATTTTTCTTAAATAATAAAGCAACATATTTTTAGAATTATAAAACGCTATTAGAACTAGCAGAAGGTAGTTAATTAGAAATGTTATTAGAAAAATATTCCAAAATTTAAACGATACTTGATGCTAATTTGAATAAATTCGAATGCACCGTCTTGGTAAATTAAATAAAAGTACGAATTTAAATTACTCTGAAAATACTGCGAAAAATTCCTGAGGCCTCGGGGCTCCCTAAAGTTGAGGGGCCCATAGGCATTTAATAATCCGGCCCTGACTGTACTGTATGATGGCGGAAGTGACTAATCATCGGTGGCGCAGTTAGTAACATTGATCTGCCCCGCCAAACCCATGAATAACCAGCCGCTATTATGTTATAGCATTACAATAAATTTCTCTACATTATTACTCTTGTATTGAAGTTTATATTGATCGTTTTGTAAAATTAAATACAATATACAGGGTGTCCACACTTATCGTGGTCCAATAGCTAATTTCTAAACCGTTAGAGATAGACATATAGTTCCAATGGGAAAAATGCTTTAAATGAAGGGAAGAATTATAATATATGTTTTTGAGCGAATATATTCCTGAAAAAGTTACGAATTCTAACTTTTTATTCGGTTCCCCCGGTCTTATCAGTCATGTTTAGTAAAATATTCATGACATTCTAACATTTTAAAGAAAAAAAGTCCCACTCTTCTGCGACTAAAGCTGAGCGAGTTCTGGAGCTCCGAATTTCATGATTTTTAACCAATCAGCGGCCTCGTCGAGCAAGTACTGTGCATTGATTGGTGGATCGTCTTCTAGACGGCAATTGAAATGGTGTAAAGTGATCTAAGTCAGCGACATTCAATGCTGCATAACTCGGTCAGTTTTAATCGCAAAAGAGTGGGACTTTTTTTGGTTAAAATTTTAAGAGTGTCAAGAATATTTTACTAAATAAGACTGATAGGACCGGGGGAACCGTATAAAAAGTTAGAATTCGTAATTTTTTCAGAAATATATTTAGTGACACAAAAAATATAAAATATAATTCTTCCCTTTATTTAAAGCAGTTTTCCAATTGGAACTATATGTCTATCTCTAACGGTTTAGAAATTAGCTATTGGACCACGATAAGTGTGGACACCCTGTATATGTATTGTTCACTTTTAAAGGATTCTATTTTCATTTTCGTCCCTAGCCAGCAGTGAAATCAAGTTACTATACACATGCATTAAGAGATTTCTGTTATCGTCTTTTCAGTTATCCGTCACAGTCTTGGTCCGGACAGTGGCGGTAAATCGAAGTTTTGATGTAGCTTATAATCCGGCGTGTTTGGGGATGAAAATACAGAGATATTCAAAACAATTGCATCGATTACAAATGGCTATAACTTCCTCGTAAACAATGATCGGAAGGGAAATGTTGAACACAATATAGAAGGAAGCGTAAAATTTGTTTACGTATGTGATAATTGCTCTATGTGATTTCTCTCGATTACACGAGCAATATTAATGCGGTATTTTTGAGTTTTCATATTCGCATGCATAAGGACGAAGATACTTACTAAAAATTGAATTTTTTAGAAGGGTCAAAGAATTGATTAACCTTGATTTTTCACTTTGAATATTGAATTTTCTGTTTTTGTTGTATTTGACCCTGTGTAGCAAGAAAGTTGAATTGTTTGGGTGGGTTGCTTCGTGTGACCTGTCGTTTGGACAGTACGGCTTCGGCCAGATCGGGGATAACTGTTATGTGTAATGACGGATAGACAGACAAACAGGCTTCCCCTTGTCGAATTTCGTCCAAAATTTCATACGTATCTACAATTTTATTGCAAACACCACATACCAGTTTCGAATCATCTAGCTAGCTCCTTTTTTTTGCTTATCGTGTTCACAGATAGACATAATTCCAAAATTGCTTTTTTTTCGGAATGAGGGAGCCCTGAGAGATGGATATACATTAAAGTATTAAGCCGTTTAAGCCGTTTCGAGGTAGAATATTTTTGATGATTGCAAGACTTTCCCTTTGTATATTTCGTATAAAAACAGACTCAACTCACGGTCTCAAGTTGTGGAGTACATAATGTACATCTTTAAAACGGCTAACGTGATTTAATAACGAACTAGCTGCCTTCGGCGACCAGCTGTTCGCCCCTAATATTAATATTCTGTGGCTATGATTGCAACTTGGCGAATTGGCGGTTGTAGAGGTTAAAGGATTCCGCCAAAGTTTTATTTTGCGATATATATCGAAAATGGAGTGTGGTAGTGCAGGCGACCCTTGATGGCATATCTAGAAGTCATAACCAACCATATGAAAAAAATTTATCGAAATCGGTCCAGTGGTCGGGACTGGGGAACTGTCTGATAGTTTTTCCCCGTAAATAATGTACAGTGGAATAGTGTTTTTTCGACTTATCTCAAAAATAGAAGGTAGGGGGCAGGTGATAATTCATAACATATCTAGGGATCATAAGCTTCCATATGAAATAAAAATTGTCGAAGTCGTTCCAGTGGTTGGGTTGGGGAACTGTCTCATGGTTTTACCAATTATTTTAAATATATAGATTGTTACAGAGCTGAAATTACTAAAATAGATAATTTCAATCTTTTTTCTATTTATGTCGCTTCCTTCTTCAAAATATTCATTCATTTTATTTTTATTCATACAATTGGATGAGAGGTAACATATTATTGCATCCATAAAAATAAATCCCTTCAGTAACAAAACTCCGACACCTACCAAATAATTTATAAGTCTTGAGAGAAAACCATTCTAAAAAACTCCTGCAATAGATTTTCTTTATTTCCGAGAAGATGAAAATCGGGATTGATATTCGGAGGCATACACATGCTGATGCTATTTATAGACTCAGGGAAGTTCAGCTCATGATTAACGCTTTCTCCTCTGAGAGCGATTTTTCCTTTCTTCCATAGCAGATCCCGGAGATCAGGAAACAATTGATTCTCCTTTACGTCTGGGGATGCCGGTTTCCATTTTCTATTTCCCCATACGAAGTGAGAGATTCATGCTTTTTCCAACTTATTTCATAAAAATGAAATTCATTTTTTTCACTATTCTGCATTTTAGCTAGAACCATCCCGTCTTGTAAGTACCAGGAGAGTTATCGAATTTGGGCCTGCACCTAGGTTGGACCAGTATCATAACTTCTATTAAATATTTGGGGCATAAAATAGGCAAATTATGTTGTATCAATGCAAATGTGGTGCATGAAACCATTTTTAAGAGAAAGCATTGAA
>BGPR01010731.1:11634-51309 GCA_013235015.1 Araneus ventricosus
ATACAATTTCATTTAAACACACGCATGCACGCACATAAACACTTTTCTTGCTTACATGCAACAAAATTGATCTTTAAATCAAGAATTATACAAAAATTTCAAACTAATTGAGTAATCATGCCAGACAATTTTAATTAATGTCGATTCCTTACCTAAAAGAATTGACAAAAATTCGTCTGAAATTTATTCATCTACCAGTTTGTAGATTATTGATACTTAAAAGGATAATCATTGAGAGGCCTGTTTGATATAATCATATCATTTGAGACGTATTGACGATTAATAAATATAGAATAATGTTTTGATAGTGATAGAAAGTACAGGTGAATAAAAAATTAAAACGATATTCATTATTCGATTATTTTAGAATTAAAGATACCTAAAGAAGGTCCAAATTGATATATTTGATTTTATGAAACATAAATTGTCTGATGAGCCAGAAGGGATAAATTTTAGGAGATATTCTTGAAATATAATTGGTTCGATTAGCTTTGATGTACTGCTCAATAGTGTTCAAGATCACTTAAAGCTGTCTATCAGTCTTGATAAACATTTATAATCAGTCTGAAGATTAATATGTACTTTAGACATTACACCATGACAGTAGTCATGTTCCAAATAAACTACCCAAAGGCCGACCGTCCGTCGGTCTGCAAGCAACGCATACCTGCAAAAAAACATATTCCTGGGCGCTTCCCTTGCTAGACAACAAAAAAAACCTGTACCAATGATGCCAACACAAATTGGCGGGGATCTAAGTCTGCTCAACTTGCCAAAGAAGAGACCATTCAAATTGTACAAGTTTTTTAATCGATTCTCCATGCGCATGCGTACTGGTAGCAATCTGTGCACGCGGAAGATTCGACTTGTCCTTGAGACAGCAAGAGTAGAAATCGGTAAGCATTTAATCGGAAGCATCTCTTGCATTTGATTCTTTACCTAAATATTTTCTGATAGTCATTGATTCTGGTTCGAATTTTTTTATCCACGCAGGGGAGGAAAGCACCTTTTGGGGAGAGGGAGAAAGTTAGGGGGACCACTGCTGGTTTTGATTCTCAAATTCACACCAGCCATACAATGTATAGAACCAACTATGACATTTTAAACAATGTATCATTTTTTTCTTCCTTTGTTTCTCAGATTGGATACAAAACTACGTAAGCTTAGTTTTTTTTCTTTTTGAACCAACATTTGATGTCTTTAATTGCTTTTTGCTTTGGCTTGATTCCACTTTCAGTTCATGAGAACTACTAGATTAAATCTCTTCTGACCATTCCTTTAGTTCAAGATAATAGTCGATTGATTTAAACAGTCTAATTTAGGCAACATTTGTTGTGGTACACTAAGCAACTAGACAGAAAACAAACAGCAACAAAAAAAAAACTCCTCTAACTTATCTTTAAATATTTTATACAATTATTAGGTTAATTGTAGCGAAACAAGTTTCTATCTAAGGATATAAAAGATTCTTTTTTTCTCTTACTTACTTGACAGCATAATATTAGTCCTTGTTTAAAATATTTAATTATGATATCCAAACACAAACACTTGTTCTCTAACTGTAACACGTGCGTTTCTCTTAAAATGATTTCATGTACACATTTACATTGTTGCTATTTTGTACCACAAATACTTAATAGAAGTTATGATACTGGTCCAACCTAGGTGCAGCCCAAATTGGACAACTACTCTACCTGGTACAGGACTTTCAATGCTTTCTCTTAAAATGGTTTCATGCACCACATTTGCATGATACAACAATGGTTGCCTATTTTATGCCCCAACAATTTAATGAAGTTATGATAATGGTCCAACCTAGGGCAGGCTACAATTCGACAACTCTCCAGTACCTACCTTGTACCTTACAAGACTGTTCAATGCTTTCTCTTAAAAATGGTTTCATGCACCACATTTGCATTGATACAACATAATTTGCCTATTTTATGCCCCAAATATTTAATAGAAGTTATGATACTGGTCCAACCTAGGTGCAGGCTCAAATTCGACAACTCTCCAGTACTACCTGGTACTTACAAGACTGTTCAATGCTTTCTCTTAAAAATGGTTTCATGCACCACATTTGCATTGATACAAACATAATTTGCCTATTTTATGCCCCAAATATTTAATAAAAAAGTTATGATACTGGTCCAAACTCTTAGGTGCAGGCTCAACACAAGTTCCAGTACTACCTGGTACTTACAAGACTGTTCAATGCTCTCTTAAAATGGTTTCATGCATCACATTTGCATTGGATACAAGGTTAATTGCCTATTTTATGCCCCAGTTTAATAGAAGTTGTGATACTGGTCCAAATCTAGGTAACAGGCTCAAATTCGACAACTCTCCAGTACCTACCTGGTACTTACAGACTGTTCAATGCTTTCTTAAAATGGGTTCATGCATCACATTTGCATTGATACAAATATAATTTGCCTATTTTATGCCCCAAATATTTAATAAAAGTTATGATACTGGTCCAACTTGTAGGCTCAACGACAACTCTCCAGTACTACCTGGTACTTACAAGACTGTTCAATGCTTTCTCTTAAAAATGGCTAATCACATTTGCATTGATACAACATAATTTGCCTTTATGCCCCAAATATTTAATAATAGAAGTTATGATAATGGTCCAAACTTGTAGGCTCAAATTGACAACCTCCAGTACTACCTGATACTTACAAGACTGTTCAATGCTTTCTCTTAAAATGGTTTCATGCATCACATTTGCATTGATACAACATAATTTGCCTTATTTTATGCCCCCCCCCAAATATTTAATAAAAAAGTTATGATACTGGTCCAACCTAGGTGCAGGCTCAAATTGACAACTCTCCAGTACCTGGTACTTAAGACTGTTCAATGCTTTCTCTAAAAATGGTTTCATGCATCACATTTGCATTGATACAAATATAATTTGCCTATTTTATGCCCCCCAAATATTTACTAAAAGTTATGATACTGGTCCAACCTAGGTGCAGGTATTCAAATTGACAAGTCCTTACAATCTTGGTACCTGGCATAAGACTGTTCAATGCTTTCTCTTAAAAATGGTTCTTACGTGCATCACATTTGCATTGATACAACATAATTTGGCTCATTTTGGTTTCCAAACATTTAATAGAAGCTATGATACTATCCAACCTAGGTGCAGGCTCAAATCTCGACAACCTCCAGTACCTGGTACCCTTACAAGACTGTTCAACGTTTCTCTTAAAAATGGTTTCATGCATCACATTTGCATTGATACAACATATCATTTTGCCCCAAATATTTAAGGAAGTTATGGGGACAATTGGTCCAACCTAGGTGCAGGCCTTCAAATTCGACAACCTCCAGTACTACCTGGTACTTACAAGACTGTTCAATGCTTCTCTTAAAATGGTTTCATGTATCACATTTGCATTGATACAAATATAATTCTTGCCTATTTTATTCCAAATATTTAATAGATATGATACTGGTCCAGCAATACGTAACTGAACGAAGCAATACTTTCTGTTTTGCTTAAAGGTACTCTATTCATTAACATTATTCAATTATTTAATATTAATCTCAGCCTTAATTATGATTATAAAATATAATTATTAAAGAAAAAAGTTATTTTAAACATTATTACATGTAATTTTTCATTCATCGAAAAGTATGCAGGAATTTCAAATATTTTAAAATATATATAATTTAGTGAATAATAAAATGAAAACATGTATTTTATTAAAAAAATAAAAAATACACAGTTTTTAATGAGATTTCTGTTGCTAAATTTTTCGAGGAAGTTTGTCCAAATTCGGTGAATATTATGTTATTTTCATTTTCAAACAAGACGGCAGACTCACATTGTTCACCTGAATAATTGATTTTTAATAAAATTCATGTTCAAAAACATCTGCTAGCAAAAAAAATCGACGGAAGTTTAAATTTTTAATTCAATAAAAGTACCAGGTAAAATGTTCTTAATATCAAAACAACTTAAATTTTGCATTATTCGATTTTCTATTTCAGACAATTTATGTTGTACAGCAAAAGTAGGTTTATGCCTCTCTATATTTTCTAATTCACTTTTAAGCTTTTCAAATTTTGAACTTCGCTTTTCCTTTATTTATAAATTTTCTGGTTGTAGTTGGAGATTGCTTGATCAATATTAATAAAACAGGAAAAATTCAAATCCATAAAATTGATTTCAAATGGAACAGAAAGTTTCAATAAAAACAATAAACCTTTCTTGTCTACACTCTTTAAATATTTCACCAAGTTCCGATTCCATATTTCCCACTATTTGCACGAAATATGTTAAATCTATTGAAATATGAATTTGCTGATATTTCCTCAACAAAGGAAAATGAAGCAATGCGTAGCTTAATTTCATATTCTATTTCGTTATATATATATTATTTACAAACTTAAAAAGTGTCGCAATTGTGCATTAAAAGAGCCGTAGGTTGCTAACCGCTGACCTATCGCGTCACATTTTTGAGTTATCGTGTTCACACACAGATATAACCTGAAACCGAGTTTCCTTGTCCCTTCCATGGTTTTCGGGGTGAATTTAAGAACGGCTGGCCGCCCCGACAACTCGTATATTGAGATAGGAGTCATAATTAGGGATGCAACCAATATTCGGAAACTATTCGGCCTATTCGGCCCTTTTGCCGAATACTAAGCAGATATTCGGCCGAATATATTCAGGATATTATTTTTTTAATGTGCTTTTAAACACACATTTAACAAAAAATATTGCAGAATTAAATCTTTCACTACATTTATTATCAAAACAATTCCCTGACATTTACCCAATTTGAAGTCTGTTTCGTTTTTTTTTATAGATGTATACCAACTAGGGATGTAACGAATATTCAGTATTGGCCCTTCCCCAAATATTCGATCTGGCTGAATGCTACACAGATAACGGTCAGAATAAATTCAGGATAAAATATTGTTTTAAAAATATTTAATAAAGAATATTGCAGAATTACATTCTGGTACATTTATTATAAAAAATATAACATTTATCCAATTTTAAGTTGCATAGTACATAAGTGTATTTAATAATATTGCATATCATTATAGAAGTCTGTTCCACTTGGTTTCATATAAATTACCAACTTCAGGGAATAAACGATCACTATATAATGATTGCAGGTGTTGAAAGATATTAAATTTCTAAATTTACGAACCTTGGAAATTTTCTCGCATTTTTTCCCACCATTTAAATGGACACTCCATCCTACCTATTAGAAGTTCTTTACCAATATAGGAATTTACTTCTAGTAATTTTAATTTATACATTCAATTTTCTTCTGTGCTTGTCATTGTCATGTCTGCAATGATGACTCTTATTTCTTTGAAGCAATCCCAAAATGATGAGAATTTCTCATTTCTTAATGTAAATAAAGTATTTAAAATATTATAAATATACATAACGGTATTAACATTATTTTAAATATACAAATAATAAAAAATCAATTTTATTTCATCTTAATTTTTTTATTTAAAATTTGAAAAATATTTCATTTACAATCAAAAGTGAAATGTTTTTAAAAATTTGGTATTCTGCTTCAAATTTGGCCGAATATTCGGTATTCGGCTAAATCACTATTCGTTACATCTCTAATCCTAATACCAATCACTGGACACGGCCCTACACCTCCCGAAGCTGGTACATTCCGTCATTGGAATGGTTAACTCAACCCACACCATTATTATGCCCACCAGAGAAGCGACAACCCGCTTATTTAACTTCTGCCACGTACTCGTGGAGAATGTGACTTCTCATCTAATCAAAGTACTGCCCTACCGCCAGGAGAAAAACCTGAACAGGGTTGCCTAACGTAGACGAGTCGAAGAAAAGAGGGAAACGGATATAAAATCAACCGCAACCTTTGGCAAACTAAGCGCTCTTCGTTAGGCGAGAATTCGTTTTCGACCGACGTACAAAGCGAAATAAAACTTCCGCCGGTTCTATATGCGCCAAACGAAATGAAGACCTTTTCTTCTCCCCCAAAATGCAGTGGAGTATCCCGTTTCCATAACGACCGCCACAGAGATGTCTAGTGTCTAGGGTTTTTCTCGTGGCGTTAAGACAGTACTCGTGGTGACCTTCGGTGGGGGCACAAACAGACATAAGTCCAAAAACGGATTTTTCGTATTCAAAGTGATCTAACACTTCGAGGTTCAGCAAAATCTCGAGGTCGAATTTTTTGACGATTGCGATGCTTCCTCTGTGTATACTTCGGATATAAGAAAGTTAAAATGGTTTTATCTCATACGATTTAAACCATCAGCCAATAAGATGACAACTAGTATTTTGGAAACTAGCAAGAAGAATTAAAATTGTTAATATATTACCTCAAATATTACTTACTAATACCCTAAGATATATTTCATTATTATACTTAGAACACATTCATAATACAGTTATATATTAATTTACATGAATTATACCTTTCTAAAAGGGATAGTTTGATTATAATTATATTACATTATCTTCATGTCTGATCACACCTGAAGAAATTTAAAAAATAATAATGTTTTCGTAAAACATTCATTCATACATTCGTAAAATCTCTCCAGGTGAATTTTTCTGTACATCTCCAAATCAATCGGTCAATTTAGGGATCTTTACCGAATGAAAATATATTTCCTTAAGAATAAACACTAAAAAGTTAGTTGATATCAAAGAAAAAAAAACAGCACGAAATGATTTAGAAAAAAGGCTTCAATAAGCTTGCATCAAATTTACATTAAAAAAGAGGGGGGAATTTATTCAAAAAAATAAATATTTATCTAAATTTATTTTAAATCGAAATTTATTTCCTGAGGTATGTTGGCATCTTATTCCTTTCTTCGAAAGAAATAAGATGCCAACATGTCTCCGAATCATTAACTTTTTTTCAAGTTTAATAAATAAATGGCGGTAATATGTTCATGACCATAATCAAAGCTTCATGAAATAGTCAAATGAGGATATTAACACCTGAGTAAGCCTCTAAACAAAATGAGCCGAATTTTTTTCCAAATCTTGCACAAAACGAAACGAAATCTTGACATACTTTTCAGTTTCTAGTGTAAATCTCTGTTTTTTTAGAAATGTTACGGGTTAATACGATAATTATTGACATCCTAATCTTTAATCTCAAAAAATAAGCTTTCAAGTCAAATTCAGTTTTACCAAACCTAACCTTAGATAAACAGTTAAAAGTAAACTAAATAAGATTGAAGTGGTGTCAGTTTCTCATCCACAGAGTGTCAATAAGAGATTTTACACTATTTACTCTCAATATATAGCAAAATACTTTCCAGAAATGATTTTTTTATGGAACCCTTTATTCAGCTCAAAGTAAGAGAGTATTTTTTTATATATTAT
Organism: Araneus ventricosus; assembly: GCA_013235015.1. Classification (NCBI taxonomy): domain Eukaryota; kingdom Metazoa; phylum Arthropoda; class Arachnida; order Araneae; family Araneidae; genus Araneus; species Araneus ventricosus. The sequence goes on from BGPR01010731.1 coordinate 19,001, forward strand.
TGATAATAATATATAATTATAATACTGTTAGAAAATTGTAATGTCGCTTTCTTGCCATATTAGTCTTATGGTTGGGAAGAGAGATTTACAGAGGTTCTTACTAGCTATGGGGAGAGGTCAAGCCTATGTACCCTACCTTGGCGACAAACTTGGAGATCATTTGGCGACTTTGGTGGCAAAATGAAGATTCTCGAATATGCTTAAATTTTGGTCCTAACTCTATTAGGAACGAAGATATAGAAAATATACTAGATGATTCTATGTGACGTCACATCCTGTCGGAAGAAGTATAAATACTCGGACGTACTGAGGCGGATGCGTATGCTGGAACGTCTTTGGAATGTGTTTGAAGGTCTTTAGAATTTCATTGGAGTTTTATTCGCATTGTGAGTTTGTCAACTGTTAGACGCTGAGCGCCATTGTTCGTGCTATTACTATTATTATTAGTGATTTGCTGTCAGCTTGTGTTACTAATTTGTACAAGTGCTGTTCTTTTTCGTGATACTTGTGCTTCGAATTTCTGGAATATTCGTTAAATAAAGAGTCATTTTCAGTTATCCAGCTTGTTGGGCTGCTTTCACTGTACACCCACCAGACTATTTTCGTAACAACATTAAGGAAAAGTTGCAATGAATCACAACTTGGATGAAATATTTTTTTCTATTTTTTCCATTAATTAATTGCATAAATATTGCCACATGGGTGTTAATAAATGTCTTATTTACCCTATATTTCTTTTAAAATCTAATATGACTGTGCGCTACGATCATTCGATATGTAAATACCACGCATACAATGTTAATGAATAAAGCCGAATTTCCCACCTTCCAGTCGGTGAGTCAAAATATTACCATCAGATCTTCTAGCATTTCCAATCTTAATATAAATAAAAGTCATTGTGGGCATTATGTGGCTATATTCCACATCTCCTCCTAAACCACTGGGCTGATTTCAATCAAATTTTGCACACTTATTATTTAAGACAAGAGAAAGATACCTGCTAACTTTTTAAAGCGAAAAAGTTAGTTAAACAGTTAGAGAATTCGAAATTAACCGAAATCGTTTTTCCGCTGAAAGTTCGGAGCAAATTATCCCCAAAAAATATTTTCATACCATCTTAAAGTTCAAAATTTTATCTTTTCAATAATACTAATTTTTATCTGTGACATTTTTCCTTCAATTTTTATTAATTTTTCAAAATTTAATAAATTATTGATTACATGCAGACGATTTTGAAATAACTCAAATTTATAGCTACTCCTTTGCTAGGCAACGGTTAGACTTTGAACTAATTTAGCTTTTTTTCTGAAATTTTTGCTTATTTTCATAAATATATTTTATATAAGAAGAGAAAGATCACCATCATTTTTTAAAAGCCCTAAAGCTAATTAAAATTTCTGTTAATTGGAAATTAAGCAAGATTTCGGCTCTTTCCACGATATTTTTCTAAAACATGTATTATTTCACAAAAACTATTTTTACACTATATTCAAAGTTTAAAATATTATATTTTCATGACACAAGCTTCATTTCCGTTCAATTCGTTGCCATTCAGTAGAATTCTGGATGAAGACAAATTTATTATTTTTTTTTATTCATATTTATTTTAACGCTTTTTCTTAATGAAAACTTTACTATCTAATTAATTTCCCCAAAACAGTCTTTAAAATCTTTCTTATACAGCAAGATTTATGAACAAAATTTGAAGTACATGTGCAATAAATATTAATAACTTATGGAGAAATTAGTTATCGATGGTTTTAAAAAATCGTATAGTTCAATAGATATTCTCATTTTAATTAAAAAACGTTTCAGACGATAAAAGAATTTTTGGTATTATAATTTTCTATACAAAAGTAGTTTTTACATCAAAAATATTAGGCATGAAAGTATTTTAATCCCGAACATCGCTGGGCATAACAGCTAGTCTTAATATAAATAAAAGTCATTGTGGGTATGTGTGTATGTATGTGGGTATGTGTGTATATATGTCTGTATGTATGTGTGTATGTTCCACATCTCCTCCGAAACAACAGCAGCAATTTCAACCAAATTTTGCACACTTATTATTTAAGACAAGAGAAAGATTATTGCCAACTTGTCAACTTTTCGAAATCCTGAAGTTAATTAACCGTCAGTTAATTAGAAATTAACCGAAATCATTTTTTCGTATTAACTTCGGAGCAAATTATCCCCCAAAAATATCTTTATACCATCTTAAAGTTCAAAATTTTACTTTTTCAATGACACCAATTTTATATCTGTGAAATGTTTCCTTCAACTTTTATTAATTTTTCAAAATTTAATAAATAAATTATTACACGATTCTTAAATAAAGCAAATTTAATGATACTTCGTTGCTTGGCAACGGTGAGAGTTTGAACAAATTCCTTTTTATTTCTGTAAATATTTTTAAAAGAAGTGAAAGATCACTGTCAACTTTAAAAGGTTTCAAAGGTTAATTAATTTTTTTAATTAAAATTTAAGCAAGATTTTGCTGGGGGTTTCGTGATATTTTTCGGAAGTGTTATGTTACAATAACTAACTTTATACTATATTAAAGTTTAAAAAATAGCTTTTCAGTGACACAAATTTCATTTGCTTTCAAAATTGTTGCTATCATTTCAATAATTTTAAAAACAATTCAATTGCGTATATAATTCACAAATTGTAGCAATGTATTTTTTATTGTTAAAGAACAAGAATACGTATGAAGAGCTGTTGCTAGAACATATAAACAAAATTCTGGAAGAATACTAAAGAAAAGTTTAAAAGCAGACGATTCATAATTTATATCGGGATCAACTATTGATCTTGTTTATTTTGACGCTTTTTATTAATGAAAATTTGACTATTTAATTAATTGACCCGAAACATTCGTCAAAGTCCTTCTAATACTTCACTATTTATGAACGAAATTTGGAGTAAAAACGTTTCAGACGATAAAGGAATTTGTGTATTATAATTTTCTATACAAAAATAGTTTTTTCATTGAAAATATTAGGCATAAAAGTGTTTTAATCCCGAGCAACGCCGGGCATAACAACTAGTACTTACTAAAAAAGACAGGCAACTAAAGTAAGAGACAAAGTATGTCAAGTGTTCTTTGAATAATTCATGAATCGAAAACTTTCACTTCCGGAATATTCCTAGATATCAAAGTGAGAAAAAATGGAATTCTTTAGGGGAATATAGGACCTTTAAAGTTTCCAATTTTTTAGATTACTTTTATGATTTTATTTGAAACCTTCAATCATTCTGAACATTCTGCATATGTGTACTTTAATTAGTTTAGTAGGTATAGTTAAAAATTATCTCCATACATGTAGAAGTTTGGTAAGTTATTGTGCTTTAAATCCTTCTACCTCAAAGTTACATCTTCAGTGCTTGCCTGCAGGACTTTTTAAAATACTGTTCATCGTATCACTATGAAATTTTCCAGGCGTGTTGATACAAACAGAATGAAGAAAATTATTTAGAATCAAACCATTGGGTGTGATGGTTTCTTTTTCAGTGTTTGGTATCTTACTTATAACTTTTAAGAAAAAGCATTATCACATTTTAACAACTTAACGAGTAAGTAAAAGATATCTAGATATTTATCGTATTGCATGATTTTCAAGTTGTGTTATTCCGGAGGAAATTTTCATAACATTGGTTTGCATGAGTTCTTAGTGGTTTTTTTAAATCCTGCGAGTAAGCCAAATTAATGTTCGAGAATTTATACGGAATTGGTTTACTTTATATATACATTTCCAATGCTTAAAATTATTACACTGGCTTTAAAATTGACATTTAGAAAGGAACTATCTTATGCAACTGTGTGGTAAAAAAAAGAAAAATCTATCAGATCCTTTAAGTATTCATTGCGTTATAAAGAGTCGAACTTCCACTACTTTTGAGTTGCTTTTCCGTAAAGTCCTATGGCCCCTTACATAAAACAAAGCGGTTCTTTCTCGTTCTTTTCATAACGCTCTCTTTTTTCATCTACTTTCTGAAACTCTCCTGCCACTACGCGAGAAACCTCACGAGTGCGGCAAAATTACTCACTCCCGTGAAATCTGAATCATCACTTCGAAGGTATTCGTTTAAAATCCTATTCCACAGGACCAAACAAGGTTCTTTCGCAGATCTATTTTCGGTTCATTTGACCATTTTAATATGGAATTTGTTTCTCAGATCGGTCAGCTACTTTTCGCCATAATCCTTCAGGCCCGAGCCCGCAAGATCGTGAGGGATAGACATTAGCTACTATTTCTGCTTCCTGGATAGTTGTATGTAATAAATGCCGGGAAGGAACTACTGTTCTGGTTTCAGAATATCAATAGTATCTATTTTTCTCAACAAACGGTAGAGACAGTTCGTATTTCAATTACAGCCGCGTTCAATCTTTTGGTAAAAAATGCGCACCAAACATTTGAATAATTCATCTGTCGTAATTAGGTAATCATTAATATATTTTTAATTGCTTAGATACCAATGATTAATTTAATGCTGAAATAATTAAGAGTTACTTACCTAAAGAGAGACGTACCTAAAGAAACTAAAATGAAATTAAATTTAAAGATGAAAAAATTTCCGGTCTTAAAGGGATAACGGTCACAAGATTTTCCATGATAACACACTATTTTTTTCATGGATTCGAAAATCTTGATGAAAGTTGTTTATATTATAACCCTGTGACTTCCGGTTTAACAATAGGGATTGGTTACCAAAACCAACTGCATTAATTAAAATTTTTCTTTTTTTTTACGAAAGCTGGATTAGCACTCATAGTCAAAATTTATTACTCTTAAATGGTAAATACAGCCGATCCATGTGATATCGCAATCACGGCAAAATTATTTGCTCGCGTCATCTAACATCAAACTGCACGTAGTCTTACGCTGAGCGTTACGTAATGTCATTTTACCTACAACAAGGTGCACAAAGGACTCGAAAATTAAATCGATACGGCGTATTTGATGTATATCACACGATTAGAAATTAACTAAATTGAAATCTGTCCGATTAAATGAATTAGAAACGAAGCCGATTAAAAAAAGGAAACAAAAATATTATTAACTATCCTAGAATAAATTATTATATTATTGTCTTTTTCGATGATTCGTTTCGATGAACTGAGAAGTGTAAGTTTTATTAGCTGTTTAAGCGAATAAAAACTAAAAAAAAACTTTAAAAAAACTTTTTTGTTTAAATAAATATAAAAAAATATCTAACATACTGCAAAACTTTTGCACCTAGTGTCATTGAACAGTTAGCTCCATATAAAACTTTACATGACGAGTTACGTTAGAAAACATTTCTTAATAGTCGCTTTGTGTACCTCCTAAATAGTTAAGTTTTAGCTTTTCCTTGAATAAAATATTAATGAAAATTTGTCCATTTGCGGCAAGTTCTCCGGATAAACTTCCATAATCAACTAATTCATTCACTCGCTCTTGACCATCATTCATTGAAAGAAACGAAAAGAACATTCAGAGATTTCAAAAATAAATTAAAAAATCATTCATAAATAAACAAAATTATGCTGTCATTCAAAAAATTCATAATTCTGAAAGAAGTACTATCTTTTATATATATATAGATTTATTATATTCACTTAATAAATGCATTTCTACTAATAGGATACTCCTATCTTCTGTTCCCATCTCGGCTTATATAAGCATTTGAGACTGCTGATCCACAGAGAAAGAATATCTCCTTCTCTGTGTGCGGATATACGCCGAGTTAATGTAAATGACTGAAATGAACCACTTTTTACTTTAAATAGGAAGGAAAGAGTTGCCACAGCAGCATTTGCATAAAAAAAGTCAAAGATAAGAAAAATGGTTTTAGTTCACTTTATTTAATCAATTATATTGTTGTAATTAATTGTACATATAAATTAATTAATAACATTTATTTTATATCTTAAAGAAAACGGTGAATATTTTCAATGTGTGTTGAGCAATAATCTAAAGCGAGATTCACTGCCTTGTGGAATCGATATTGCATTGATATGAGCAAATTATTATCGAAATTGAGCTACGTTAGAGAAATTATTTAGAAAGATGGTTTTTCTTCAATGAAATTTATTAATGCCACGGTATCCATATAAATCAGAACTTCGCTAAAAGAAAATAAACGACCCAATAATAATTATTATAAAAAATATATATGAAAGCTGTTATTTATCGCATCAAATAGAATTGATATTATTCATTCATGAAGTTATTTTATTTAAAAATTATGAACATTTTCACCGTTAAAAACTTTCAGAAATCAGAACTTTTTTCCAGCATTTACGATGTTGATAACTTACGTAAATAGGCATCATAATGAAATGTAAAATTTTAAAATACCAGCAAGAAAAGTGAGGATTTTCCCTACTAAAATACAACATAAAGAATGTAATATATTAATTTTTGACATTGTTTATTTTTAATATTTGCAAAAATTGCTTTATCTCTTTGAATCGGAAATGACTTGTAATCTAGAAAATACCCTTCATTCTCAATTACACGGAGCGGTTTTATTATTTTAAGATTTTTTTAACTTACGGGTAAAGAAACGAAATCACATTTTCCTAAAATTACAATAATTATACAAAATTATTCTCGAAACCTTTTTCCTGAAGCAACTGCGAGTTTTAACACTTTATATAGAATTTACAGAATTCCTTTGTGAATTTATTTCTATCAAACATATTCTTATTTAACTTTTTTCTAAAAGAATGAAAATAAGAAAGCCTAATTGACTTCTAACTAAATTCCTAGAATAATATTTACTATTGTAGCAATAACTTCAGTGCTCGAAATGGTGGTATCACTACATTTAAAAGTATTTGTGGAAAGTTACTCTAGAAAATGTTCTGACTTGCAGTTTTTAGTTTTCTACTTATAGAATATTGTGTCTCAGTCAACTCAAATACTTTTGAAGCTTTTAAAAAATTTAATATTGGATTCAATGCATAAAACATATTTAAATAGATGTATAAAAATTACTAAGATCTAATCTGCAGTCTTGACAATAATTGACATGGTAGGTTTCTTTTTTAGACAAAAGCATATTTAACTAAAAATTTAAGGATAAAATACTTCCATTCACAAGGATCTCTAGTCGAATTTTTATTTTAATTTAGTAGTTAAAGTGTTTAAGAAGAAAGTTAGTTAATATAATTGCGTTTCCACAACAGTTATCGTTTAACCGGAGGTCATGTATTTAAATAGCGGTCAACATCCGTACTGATTTCAATGATTTCCATAAGTTTATATCAGGAAAAATTTAGAATACTACCAAGGCAATCATGTAATACCTTTCTATCAATAGAATTCTGTCAATCACCTGCTAAAAAAACTATACAATAAAAAATGAAACTAATTACAATGGTGCCATTCATATACGTATCTGAAACCACATTAAGGTTTATAACATAATCAAATATCTTTTCAATTCGAAATGTTTCAGTAAATCAGTTTAAAAACAAAACGACGATGGAATGAATCATTCGACTAAAATCAGTCAGAATTCAGCAATATAATAAAACTTAGATCGTGCTGCCATCTATGAATGATAACGCAAATCTTTTTCGTAATTTGCAAACATTAGATTACAGTTTTAAAACGCAATATAATTGTTAAATTCTAAAGGTATTGCAATAAATTTTGGTAAATTTTGAAAAGAGTTATTACAAACACATATTTATAGGATTTAAAATAGGCCCTAATTTTAAATCCTATACATAAGTTTCCTAAAAGCATAACAGATTTCGGCTTATCTTTTTATATATAAAGGGTAGATTCAGCGTTAATCCTTTGCACTCCGAAAGATAATAAGATGCATAATTATACACGTGTGAGTGTAAGGATTGATTTAGCGCTTTAAGAAGCTGAAAAATATTCTTATTAATTTGTTTCAATTCTTAAAAATTATTTTTGCTATTATATGGTTTTTATAATAAATGTTATCCAACAAGAATGTGTAAAAGATGCATCATTCAGAATGTCGAGTCTAACTCGACATAAGAGTGCAAAGAATTAAAACTTTAGTATATTATTATTCCTAAAATCAACTAAAATGCCTAAATTGAACCACAAGATTGTTTTGAAATATTTTGTTCTTAAAGTGAAATTAAAACAAATTAATCCGTCTAAAATTATAATATGGACCTCAATTATGTAGAACTCATGTCCCTCCTGGAATAAGCGTCGAACAAAAGGTTCTCTTTATCTTGATCTCGACGATGTCACTGACCATCTGCGGCCTTAATTAGACTGCCGAATTAATCAAGATTAAACAGTTCTTAAGAATGTTTAGCTCCCGCCGCAAAGTCTTTCACTTTTCTCAGGTTATTGAACTGACGAAGCTAATGGAGATAAATGCATTTCCTTACGACAAAGACCCAGTTTCAGAATTATGTATCGTTTATATATTGATTCGTTATTATAAAGTGCTGTCAAAACGGGCTGCTAGTTCGTTAGAATAAAGAAAGCTGCTAAATCATTTTTGAATAAACTGCTTCTTAAAATTTTACATGGTTGAGGAGTTAATTACTAATATTCAAAATGATTATAAGATTCACAAAACGAGGCATTGCCTGGAAATTACATAAGTGTGGCATTAGGCATGTAGGTCGTTAAATACTTTCGTTAAATTAAATAATTTCTTTTTAATTTCCCAATTTAAATTATATAATGTGAAAAATATTGTACATACTGTAGACAAAAGTATGACCTGATATTATGTTTCAATTGGAAATTTATTTTTTGTGGTCGTCAGGTCGCATATGGCGTATGTCTATCTGTCTACCTATATCGACGAGAAGGTGAATAAAGTTCGTATTCTATATACAGGAATCTCTGACTGGTGTAGCCCGGTAATAGTCTCGAATTCGCAATGGACCGCGGTTCGATTCCCAATTCTACCAAGGATATTCAGTATTACGTGGACAGAAATCTGTCATAGGTCTCATGCTCTTCTGCTGGCGCCGCACAGTGTGTAGTTTTGCGAATCGGACCGGAAAAATGTCAAGAAATTAGCATTCGAGACATAGAATAATTATGATTTATAAACATAGAATAATTATGATTATGTGCTGATAATTCGAATATAAAAATTCTAAATCATTACATCTATAAATTGCAGTGGCTTAGCGAGGGTAAGTGCCACCCGGGTCATAATATGATTTTTTGCCCCTCCCCACATCAGTGACTTAGCTTGTGTAAACGGCGTCCGGGGCATGGTGTTTTTCTTTCCCTCATCGTATTCGACTTTAATAAGTTACACAAGCGCATTAACGTTTTTTCCAACGTGGCTAGCGGCGTGTAGAGGCTAAGTGGCGACCGCCATTTTTTTTTTTTTTTTAAATCCAAATTGCCATCAGTGGCTTAACAAGTGTAAACGGAGCCAGGGGTACGCTATTATTTAAAATCATAAAATATTTTGCTTTATAAATGTAATAAACGCAGTAATGTTTTGGCTTCATGGCGCTCCCTAAAACTGGCGCCCTGGGCATCTATACCCCCTTGCCCCAGGATCGCTACGCCATTGATAAATTGTCTTTTTCTAGATGTAATTTGTTTTTGAAACCTTTTTTTCCTGTACAGCTGAAAATAAGCACTGCAGTTGTTTGCGACGTTCTCTAACATTCGATAGCAAAACGTTTTGGGTACGGATTTGTTTGTAATACATGGATTTTTTATGTAAAGCTATGTAGTTAATATTTAACTCGCGAAATCTCATTTTAAGAAATTTATCTTTTTAAAAAACGACATAAATGCATTGGAAAAAGACTTTATAATTTGTTAGAAGGTATAAATTTAATTCGCAAAATTTTCGCTCACGTTTTCCCACATAATTTTTTTAAATCCAGAAATCCTTCTGATTAAATACAATTAAATTCTGTCTGAGTCATTTTTCGTGATTTAGAATATGGACCTTTTTATTAATAGTCTCGAGGCTGTGACAAGAACAGACTTGTTTTGAACAATAACAGTAGAGACCCAACTTTCTTAAACCCCGAAATCATACTTCTAGACTACATTAAAAGTTATTTAAGTAGAATCCAACTACAACTGATACTTGCTCTAAACTGATACTGGACAATTCATTATCGTCATTTCAAAATTAAAAGGACTTTCGTCATTATAAAATGATTCAGTAGAATTGCGCGTCATCAAAATAAAAAAAAAATTAAGAATTAACTAATACTTCCATAGCTATAAATAATTCCGACAAGCTGCAATTTTTGAACCCAATTGTCATGATTCACCACTAATTAAAAAAAAGTTACTACGATAAAGTTAAAGAAAATTACTTTTATTGAGGGAAGAGATTCGAATTCCTTTATAATTTCTTGCAAAATAGTTTTTTTCTGGGGGGGGGGGGAAACTTAACAATCGAAAGGAGAAGAACTAAGTTTAATTATGCTACATAAAGAAAAGAATTGAATTAGACAGTTGAGCTTGTCAATCATTATTTTTTTGGCCCTTATTAAAAATAAGCGGTTTCATTAGCAATAACAGTTTAAGAGTGCTTGTATAAAAAAATCCGAATAAAAAATTATGACAGGTTTTAAAATATAACAATCAAAACAAATCATTAAAATATTTATGATGATAAGAAAGACTCTCTTGATTCTTTCCAATATACTGAGATATTAAAAACAACTCGACGAGTAGAAAAATACACATATATATCAGAAAACGCTCAATAAAAATCCCATTATCAGATTAAATAAAGGACCTATATTTTTTAAAAACTGTATCAGCGATAGTAATAAAATAATTTTTAAAAGCAAAAATTATTAATCAGAACAAAAGATTACAATGAGAAAATAATAGCCATATTCTGTCCTTCTGACTACTCCATAAAAAATTATTTTGTTTAACATAAATTTTGATTTAAAATAAATAAATGTTTTATTTCAACAGGAAATCGAAACCCAATACCCCTTAGCTAAGGCAGAATTTTTCATGACCAATACGTTTAAATTCCAACCACTTTCAGCACTGCTGGAAACTCACTTCAGGTCCCAAAATGCACAAGCAAATTACAAAAAAAAATAAGAAAAAAAAAGTAGAACGAAAAGCATCAGCAGAAGGGGAGAGATAGACTCCCAAGTCAATTTCTGAAAACATGGCCATCACAAAAGCTTTCCTGGAAATCCCCAGTGGCCGATTTTCTCGCTCATGTGCAGTAACGTCTATGTTTCTGAAAATGCGCGGAACAGGAATACTAACAGCAAGAAAAAAATGGCATAAAACTATTGAAAAGAGATGGATCAATTTTATAGTGTGCCTCCAGCGTGCAATACGGAGGAGATTTTAAGATTTCTCAGTCGAGTTCTCGCGGAACTTCAAACGTATCCCGAGGATATTTTAAAGTAATATTTCACCTTTGTTGAACAACGGAAAAACATAAATTTGACTTTTATGTCACTTTCTGAAGTTGGAGCCAAATGGATTGGTGGCGCATTTATGGTGAGGTTTATTTCTTGTGGATAAGAATGCCATAAAATATTTTAATCGCTTTGAACACTAAAAAGAATAAACCTGAATATGCGAGGTAAATGCCATGTAAAATACTTTATATTCGAGTCTCGAAAAAGTGATTAAATTTATTTTACGTTGACGATCGATTTCACACAAAACTTACATTTGTATGAATTTCTGGAAAGGCAATCATGGATAAAAATCTTTATACTCTAGGAATTGAGATGAAAGTTTTAGTATTGCTGAATAAAATAAATAAAAATTCAGTTCTATTTATTTATAGTTCTACGTGTTTTTGTTCTTTTGCTTAAACAAAAAGGAAGGAAATAACTAATGAATCAAAGTCTTTGTATTAAGTTGCGAAAGCAGAATTACAACAATGTAATTCATACTATTTCGATTTCCAAGAAAAATTGGACTATTCAAGGATTTGTTTCTATTGCCTTTTATTAACAATATCTTTTTTATATATTTTTGTACAGAATATACAAAATGTTACTCTGTTTCACCTTTTCTAAAATTTTATAACACGCTTCTGGATGTAGAAATTCTTTTGAATGGATACTTTCTTCTTACATGATCCTATCCGTGTCTCTCTCTCTCTTTCTGTAATTTTTTTCCTCCGATGCTTGACATCACATAATTATGAAAGTGTTTCAAACGAACTGTGGAGTTATTCAGGAACTAAACAATAGTTTTGGCAGTACATGTTGAACCTTTTCAGTTGATTAAAAAGTGCCGAATTAAACTATCTTGACTGCCCAAATGTATAAAATAAACTTCGAGTTTGTTCCCATTGTGATTCTTAGATCTCCATAGTTATAAGTGGTTTCTGTCTTAATCTTAGCAATACGTCTTCTTCTAAATCAAAATTCGCCCATCATAGCCAAATGCATCACATTTGCTTTCTTTTCTACTACTTTGACTGATGTGCACATGTTATCAAAATGTCATTTTTTTTTTATCTTTTTTTCGAAACTTTTTTTTATATATTTATGCATACTTGATAGCAGTGTGGAAGTGTATTCTTTGAAGAAGTTCAGTAATGATGTTTCCTACAGACTCTCATAAATATAGTACTTCACTCCAAAAAGTAGACATCCGAGGCAGCTGTTTATTTCCTGCATAAATTTACGTGCCGTTTAATAAAAATGTTTGGATGATAGATACATAGTAAAATAATTTCTTCAAACAATGTTTCCAGTTTTTTTAAGAAGTTCATTACTGATGCAGTATCAGAAAGAAGTTTGTTTTTCTTCTCTAGTTCGAAGGGAGTTTGTTATTTTTAATTTAACATTTTCACACATAATCGTTCTGTGGAACTTTTTTTGTATCGTTAAGTGATCTTTTTGCTTTACATGAAATCCAAGTTCAAATTTGAAACAAAAATATTAAAATACCCTTCTCCAATCAAAAATTCAAATACTAATGAGATTCTAACTACAAATGAGATTTCAATCAGGAAAATGAGGACATTAAATTATATTTCTGATTAATTTCTCAATAATAAACAGGAGCGGCATCATTTGGTCGAGATGAAAATGCTCGCTATATGAGGTTCATATCAAAAGACAAAAGCAGTAAAACTCTTGTTAGATGTTATTCTCTTTGCAGAGGACAGATTTTTCAATAGCACAAAATCATAAAATTCATGTTTAGCATTATTGATTAAATATGTCACTGATACTGTGCAATTCTATAAAAATTAAATACTCATAAAACACGTGAAATCCTATAGATACTACTGTACGAAAAAAATACAGTTGTAGTAAATACATCAACAACTAGTTAAATCGTGTATAATAACTAAGTCAGTGTTGATCAAACATTTCAAAAGATTCAGCGAGTTTCAAGACTTTGAAATAACAATCAAAACTTTGGACGAGATAAAAATCTTTCGCATTTTACATTTATCAAAAAAAAACCTTGAAATTCAGCTTATTTAATATTCTTTTACTTTAAGCAACTTACGTTTAATCCAGATCAAAGGTATCTATATTTTTTTTCTATAGATATACTAGGGTACATAAATACAGGTTCTCCACAAAGTCTCTTTACTATTTCAAGGATAGAAAAAATACCTAACAAAGACAAAATAACTCTAATAGAAGCAATTTATCTGGTGAGCGCAAGTGCAGCATCATCCAGGAAAAATTGCGAAGACAAATATATTAAACAAATTAAGGAAAGTTATTAAGATTATTGTTATTATTGTGTTGGAAAGGATTAGTAAGGATTATTATATTTTTACCTTTATCACAGTTAAAACTTTCCTTAATTTGCTTTAATATTTTTACAATTTCAAGATTTTATTAAGAAAACAAATAAACTGACAAATATGTGAAAATCCTTACAAAATTAGAAGTAGACAATGAAGTTCCTTTTGTCTCATTTAATACATCTCTAATGGGGAACAATTAACTTCCCTAAGCGCATCAAGATGGTATTCGATTTCTTGCCATGTTCTCAGAAGCACAGTGTCATCAAGAACGATAAATGTAATAAAATCTGTAAATGGTCTAGTTAAATAAATTTTAAAGAGATCTTAAGCATTTTGATATTAATGTCATGTATTTTTCACCTTTAGCATAACCCCACAAAAAGATTCATATCTCACGATACATATTGTGCCTTTTCTTGAGGAATACCCATTTTTAGGATTGCTTTTTTCATCAGCAGGGTCCCGAATAACACAAATGAAGTTACTGAGAATGAATAATGACTGAGCACTTGAGACAAATTTGATTAACACATCTCATCAACTGTCCTTCTAGTAATGCCTTAAAACTGTAAAGAAACTTTGTGGATACCATGATTTCTACAACGCCTAGTTTAAATCATTAACTAAATGAAAACAATGCAAATTCATCAATTATTATATTTAAATTAAATTTTATCAATACACGTAGATGGGTAACTAATTTATTTTAATTGTAATTAATTTTTAGTACGGTAAGTTTTAGTTTAATTAGTTCAATTTTTTAGTTTATGTATATTTAAGCTCATGTTATATTCTGAACTTTAAAAAGTTAGATTCTCCTATCAATTTAGTATTCTTTTTTTCCTCTTGTATTTTGCTATGTTAATTATATTTCATGTTGTAAAAAATGTGTTTTTTCCTTAACCAGTCCTTTTCCAGATTTCAGAGAGAGACCATATTGGTTTCGTCTGAATAAATCTTTCCTCAAGATTTGATTGATCAAAGTGATGATATCCTTCGTCAAGGAAACAGTGACCTTCGTGCCAATGAACTGCGAATTTTTTGGCTCCACTGTGGACAAACTAGAACTCTAGTAGACGCTTTTTATCGAAAAGAACATCATCTTCATTTCATAAATTTTATTTCGCTAATTTATTTTTTGTACAGGAACTTCTAGAAAAGGAGTGAATGCCAGAATGTTTCAGTGGATGATCGCTGCAAGCATTGAAAAAAAATAAACTGGGCACTTCCTTTTTCTATGTTGTTACGTATATGCTTGTATGGCAGGACTGCGTTTGATTTTCGTGTACACATAAGTTTAATGCCTAATTCAAAAGATTTTTCTCTCTCTTAACCAGCTTAAAAGAGTATTTAAAATCTACAGAATTAGTAATAATTTCATTGCTTAACGACAATTTAGATTACACGGCACCATAATTTATAGTACAATACGCTTTTAAAATTAACAGAAAAATCTCACCACAAGAAAATTAAAAATCTGTTAAGTAAGCAATTTAATCCAAAAGAAGATTAAAAAAAATTCTAAGATATAATGGCAAATATGTTCCAACCTTGGGAAATTTATCTAAAAAAAGAAAAGAAAAACTTGGAAGGTAAATTTGCAAACAAGGCAAATAAAAGTGATAAAATGAAGCATTCCAGTTTGCAAAGAGAAAAAATACGAAAACCAAACGCAAAAATGCATCCCATGTAATGCATTATACTTTGTAAATAGAACCTTAGAAACCTCAAGAGTGTCTTCAAAACGAAAAATTCGTACAGAGCTATAACTCCAGAGACAAGTGTGACTACGAACTTAATTGCACAAGTTCATCTATTCGGAGCAGAAAATAAAAAAGGAGACGTTTAATATGGAACGGTGGGTATTACCTTCACTTCCGATTTCAAAATGAGACTGTTGGCTATGAAGCAAAGTTTCAGCAAAGTAACTCATTTAACTGCAAAGTGAAATAAGGAGCTATCTTAAAATATATTATGTGAGAGATCACCTAAAATTTCTTCTAACTTTACAAAATGCTCTTAACTGGGAGCCCATGTCCCCAGCGCACTTAAGCTAAATGCATGTCATTACACATTTTTTTATCTTATACCTCACATTAAAAAAATACTTCTTTCCAATCTTTTTGATACACATACGACCAAATGATAATTAAACCTAAACCTTTTTAAAAACTTTTTCAAACTTTACAACCACCACATTATGATTTTGATAAGGCAGTGTACATATTCTTTGGATTATATAAGCTTCTGCCTTTTTTTCCCTAACTAAAACAAATGTAATTACTAAAATTAATCGGTGACATAGTTTTTATTTTTATTCTTAGACCTGGCACAAGGCACTTCAAAGAATAATAAAGAAATAACCATAATAACAAAAAATAATAAATTAGAAGTTAAATGAAATTTTAAAAATCTATTTTTAAAGTACATGCCTATCAAATCAAACATATGGTGGTATGCTTTAAGCTTATAATCAACCTTGAATGCTAACAAGAGACATTTTAGGGGGTCTCCTCAAAAATGAACGCATCGTCTTTCATTAGTATGCAAATTTAAAACACTTTGTAAAAAGACCATGCGTTCGTTACATCTTCTATGTAAATGGTGTATGAAATCTGCCATACGCCACAGTGGTCAAACTGCAAATCAGTATAAAGGCAATATTTAAAATAAATATTTATCATATAAAAAACTGCAACTACTACAAAAAAGCCAAAGGGTAAAATTTAAGTCTCATATTGCAAGAAAAAAAATATTGAAAAGTAGAGAAAATTTGCATTTTGGCCACATCATTTAGTAACTTGACCATACAATGAGAACGGTCGAGTTTTCACAAGTGCTCTTATCTAGCTCTAATGTCGTTAAACAGGAGAGTGGTTAAATGGTTGCTTATAGGAAGAGTTAATATATTCTATGAATGTTGGATCATCGACAGAGGATACGAGACTAGTGCCTAAGGAATGTTAGAGAAATTAGAGTACTGCCTGAGATGGTTTAGAACTAAACCTATCATAACACTTAACCTCCATTACCATTTAAGTAACCAAACTCATGAAACTATCACTAAATTTTTCTAAGAGCAGGGCTTGAAAGTTACATTTAAGGCTTAGAAATTCTTAGAACCTAATAGCTTTTAGAATTGCTAAACTATATTTGAAATTCGTATCTAAATTAATCAAAATTAGATTTTTAGAAGTAGCCTTCTTTTGCAAGTTTCATTCGCCTACTAAACAAGTGCATCATGCGAATTCATATTTTAGAAACGCACATTGTTACTGATTTTTTCTTAGGTAACTCTTAAATATATTTCGACTCAAAATTTTAGGCCTCTTTCGATGCGACGCAACTATTTTAGAATTTTTCAAGCCCTGGCCGAGTAATAAAATAAACTTAGTACTATAAGTAGACTAGTTTTAACGATGAAAAGTCATTATACGTAGGAAAATATAGGAGACTAAAAATCATTTAGACTTTCAATGTAGCTTTCTGGTCCATAGGGTTTACTGTTCCCATTACCTTAAACAGTTTTTCGGCTCAGCTAACCTGCCATCTCAGCTAAAACGCTATCGCTTGTGTGAAGAATTCTAGTAACAAAACCGACATTAAAAACCAAAAAAAAAATGATATCTGAATAGATTAGGAAATAGCTCATTTATATAAGGGTCAGGTCTTTCTAGTAGAAGCTAGAAGAATGTCAGTTTCGAAAATGTTCCAAGCTTTCCGTCTCCAAAGAGTTAGATCATAATAGAATCAGTAAGCGTCCACAAAATGTAGCTCCATCCAGATGATACGATAGGGCAGTCTCAAACAGGGAACTTCAAATATATTTCTTCTGCCTGTCAAAGCTATCTAAAACAATAGACTTTCTGGACAAAGTGTGCAAAGCTAAATCTCCTCTGTTCTCGGTTAGCTATCATCTTAAATTAGTCCTAAATGATTTCGAAACAGAAAATACCTCAATTATCTTCTTTCATGCTTATTGTAAGCCAGAAAATGCAAATCGCCTTTTAAATTTCAGACTTGCATTTTCGTGGTAGTGCATATTTACCACCAGTACCATAAATAATTCACACTGCTTATTAAAAATATTCTTGAAGTTTAAAAAATATTAAACTTACATTGATTTTTTAAAAAGGCATAAAATTCTATCATAAAACCGTTTGTATTAAATTTTAAAAGTTGAAAATATCCTTTTCTTACGACATTCTAAATACTAATACAGTTTGTTAACAAATTCGGAGGCGTACATAATTGTATTAAATGATTTTTTATTTAATAATTAGTTTTTGCAGCATAGATTAACTTGGGACAAAATAACAACAGACCAATTTTTACAACCACCAGATAACACGTAACTTCACGCGAGTCCAGAACTAAAATAGAACTTTAAAGAGAAAAGGAGCCTTATATAAAACAAATATAGTTTTTTTCTACATTACAGCTGAATACATTCATACGATACATATTTTGACATAACATTAATTATGGATTTAGGATTACTATACCTAGTATAGCATTAACGAATATCAAAATTCTTCAGAAAAGTTAGTAATCGTTCCGTCCGATAAAAATAACTTATAAATATTCAGAACTGTTTGTTTACAGCATAATTATATGACACATAGCATGTAAAAATTAGTTGTCTAACGCAAGAAAATACAGAAAACTATATATATATATATAAATAGTACATAGAAATTCCTAATGATATCGGAAGTAATTAAAAGCTTAGCGTATGAGTTTTCAGTTCGATAATTTCGTTCCAAAGCACCCATAAGACAATACACGACACAAAATTGGATCCATACTTGGAAGTGGATGAAATACATTCCATCCCTACCCTTACCCTCTCTAAACAAAAAATCACGGTTGGCATGTCAGGAAAAACTGCGAGTTAAGTCAGAAATGAGCAGAAAGCCCTAACGATCAACGAAGCAGATTGAACCGACCGTCCTGGTGCTATTTGTTTCCGCAAAAGGTTGTTTAAGTATGCAACTATTTTTCTTCCTTGACTACACACGTTCATCAACAAACGCCACGGTTTCTCTCCTCGCAACTACTTTACCCTTTCCTTTGCAAAATGTGATATACTTCTGCAAACATATCCCGAAAACAAAAGTTTGCTTCTGTATTCCCGAGTTGATTCCCTTTTACCTAAGGTTGGGTGAGCTTTCACTCAATCGCCGCACCATACCACTCTCCAAGAATTGTAGAAAAGGCGCGCTCAATAAAGGTTATGTTTCGTTTTAATGTGTGCTGTCTCTCCTTTCTTCATCTTACCAATTTCCGCAAAGACATGTGCTCAGTACAACATCCATTCATATTATAACGCAAAAATATAAATAATAAAAGTATATGTTTATTTTTCCTTTTCTACTGAAAAAAATACTTTTGAGTAATCTCAATGTAGAATAGAAACGAAAAAAAACGGAGTATTCACAATAAATAAAAGTAGATGTAGGCATACAATGAGGACTCCTTGGAAGTATTCATACTAGAAGCTTTTACAATGTTGAAATTCTTTCATTTCAAGAAGGAGAAATAAACAGTCAAAATATGACTATTTTTGCTCCTTTTTTAATAAAATAATATTACGGAGGTAGCTGTTAAAACGAGAGCTATTGGAAATTCAAGAATAAATTTGTGGACATTCAAACAAAAGTAACAAGAATCAAATTCACTCAAGAGAAATTTCCATTCATTAAACTAAATTCCACCTAAGAGAATACACCTCACAGACTGAGAATAGTGATATTAATTAAATAAAAACGCGAAAATTCTCCCCTCGACTCTCTTGTATGCTCACACAATATGGTGCATTTTCTGTTTAGTTTCAACACAGAATGAAGAGAATCGAGTATGCATTTTAGAACACTTCCTCTTCCAATTAACCGATTGGGACCAAAACAAAATACAGATTTTCAGTTTTGGTGTCAAGTTCACATAATAAAATTCATCTATACAGAATGTTGCATTTTTACTTTCTCGTAAACGAAAGAGACTTTCTCATATCGCAAAGAAACGATAATGAAATCCTCGAATTTTTTGTCGAAAATTCGACCTCGAGATTTTGATCGACCAAAACGTTTTATACTTTCAAGAGTTCGAAAAAACAATTTTTGGAAATATGTGAACACGATAGCTCAAAAATGCAACGACCAAGATGCATGAAATTTGGTATGCGATCCTTAAACTTCTGTTAAATGCCAGTCGAAATTGGTCGATAGGAAGTCTATATGTGAACACCCCATAACTCAACGAGAGAGATGAATGAAATTTCGTATGTAGTTTTATTATAGAATTTCATATCTTTGTCAAATTTTGAACGAAATCAATTAAAAGGTTGACTGTCTGTCAATCCGTCTCTATTCGTGTGTATGTGAATACGATAATTCAAAATTGGTTTCATTAAAAAGATAATTGTTTGCTCTTTAAGATGGTGTGATCAAGGAGGAACATAAATGCGTCTGATATTCAACAGATGGTTATCTTCGTGTGATATACATTTCAAAAGTTACACCGAAAATTAGCCTAATTTTTATTTAATTAATTAATTTTGAAAGTTGAAAATAGCACAGTTGACCCCAAAATGGCATGTGCAAATTTCATGTTTCTACAGTTCATCGTTTAGGAAGAGTTCTTGTGACAAACAGACACATGTATTTTCTGCTTTATATTATATTATAGCTGATAACCCAGCGTTGCTTGGGACCTCTAACTTTTTTCATACGCCGCCCACCGTTTTGCTTTGTACAAATACTGTTAACTTTCTCTATCACCTTTGAATCTTTTCTCAAGTTAAAACTTTCAAATCTAGCCTTTTAATTACCTTAAAAGCCGCCTTCAGCAACCAGCTTGTTCGCAGGGGATATAATTTCCATTGAATCTCTTATGCAAAATTTGAGCTTCAGGATTCCCTTAACAAAATAATTTTATAATTCAAAGCGTGGTAGTTATTTAACCTGTATTCTTTTAGTAGCCTTGCCCCATTCTGTTTGATGTCTACATGAACTACCATAATGGAGTCACGTACCTGTCCATGTCATGTAACATTTAATTGCATGTTGTCGGCATCAACTTTACTTTCTTACTCCGTATGCAAGATACACATTTGATTTCAACCTTAAAATAGTGAAGCAAATTTTAGGTCCAACAAGTGAGCTGGATTAAAATATGCTGATAAAAAGAAATAAAGCATAGAAACCATATTCTTTCAACTTACTTGGTATATTACCGAATAAACTTACTATCTTAGAGAACTGTGTTTACATATTTCACAAAAAAAATTGATAAAACAAAAAAGAAAGTAAAATTCATTAGGATAATACCTTAGCATTCAACAATGGAAGAGAAACATGTAATTAAATATTTGTTTAATCACTGAAAACGGTTTTGATTTCATTGCAACAATGAAAAGTATTACTGTAAATTATGAATAAAAATATTTTTAAAAATTTATTAAAAGTAAAAAAAAAATTGTACGGCACCTTAATCGATATCATTAAAAAGATAAATTTTTGAATTTTCAGATGCACAATTAATTTTGTCCTATTATATTTTCGGAAGTTACTAATGATTCTATCGACTCTAAAGAAGCAGAAAAGTTAAATGCTACTCGAAAAGTGAAAATTTTAATGTTTTAATCTAACTTTTATAATACCCAAACTATAAAAATAATTTGTTTCATTGTATTTAACTAGTTTGGTGTTAAGACTTTCAATTAAATATGTTTGTTTCTAAACAGATTTCAGTCAATAAAATATATATGAAACTACAATTCCACAAAAGAGAAATTATCAGATTCAACATTCCTTATGAAGTACATCATTGTTAAGTACAGAATTTTGAAAAAAAATTTCAATTTTGAAGAGCATAGTAAAAGTTATAGCATTTAAAAATGCATACTAAATAGGGTTGTCATAATTACCAAGCATTGATATGGGATGTTTAGGTGCTAAATAAATAAAACATGAAAAAAATGTGGGTGGGTAATGGCTTATTATACTCTGATAAAAAAATCAATAAAGTTTAACCAATCTAATAAATCAATGAAAATGTAGAACAATAAAAAATATCCAGGGCTAATCCTTTTGAGCCCAGTCATATTTTAAAGTTGATTTTACTTAATTATATCATTTTCTTCGTTCACATAATTATAAAATTGGGCACAAGCCATTTTAAAATTAAAATAGTGCAGAGTTTAGGGAGAGAACGGGATAAATGGTAATACGGGACTGAGTAGTGAAATACAGTGACAGTCCCGTATATATGGGACGTATGGCAACTCTAATACTAGACTAAGATGACAGGAGGTTCAAAAACTTGAAGGGCAGACCAACTGCATTCATTTTGTGAACTACAACTTGTAAACAGTCACTGCATTTTGAAATTAATATTAATGCTATCATGCGCATTGGGCTTTATTACTTAATCATTGTAAATAAAGAAGAATCATGAAATTTCACAGATACAGAATGTCCAAAAACAGTGATTGACAAAAAATGCATAATGCAATCATAATCAGAATAAATTATATTTTTCCTCTTGAAAAGTTAGTTTAATCTCAATGACCTAGATGAATAATAGTATTACTGTCACAATGGCCATAAGATTTTAGCAGCACAAGTTTAATTATAAGCACCATTACAGCTTGAATAATTATAAACTTAGTTGCCAAGCCAAAACTGTTTACATTGTTTGTTAATACACTTCAATAAGTACTCAAAAGGTGTTGAACAAGCTGTTTTCTCATGTACTTAGTTTTTGAGAATATATCATTCAAATTTTTAAAATTGCATTAACTCTGTTAGTTGGCTATGAGGTTTTATTGCATAAGAGCTATCCATTATAATACTGTGCAAAATATATAATGATAGCTAAACTTGTATGAAGAGATCCAGAACTAAAATATGAATTTAAAATTAAAGTTGTTAATTAATGACATAAAAATTGTTAAAGAATCAGGTTAGTTACAAAAAAATCACATTCATTAAAAGAGAGTTTAAAGCAGGATAATAAAAAATCAAATTCATATCTCCTGTTAGCCTACATTAAAAGTAAATAATTTAATGGTCATTTAAACAAATCATGAACTTCAAACAGTCATTATTACTTATGGTAATTAGATATGCTAAATAGTGATTTTGTTAGTAAGTGTTGTTTCAGTTTAAAGTAACTGGCTGAATATGAAGAAATAAGAAAACACATTTCATGATTTAAATCTGGAGTGTTCCATCTAGGTTTCAGTGTCAAGGAGATTTAATGTTTTACACAGTTGAATAATGAGCTAATGTATAACTTGGTTGCTGATTTACATCAAGGCATATTTTCAAATCGAGGTAAACTGGAAAAAAAATGTTGGGTTTTGAAACATATATATTCTTTTATATTATATTAAATGTCTCAATAATGATCTGATAGTGAAATCTATCATTTTTAAGTACAGTTCCTTAAAATGCATTCACTGAAGAAATCGATAACTCTGGATGTTTATATCCATTGTAAGAATGTTTAGAAACTTGCTTATGAAAATTATTAACTAACACTAAATACTGCGAAAGTTCCATATCATTGGATGGAGGAAAACTGACTATGCTTTGAAAGATGGTCAAGAAAATTGTGTTGTCCAAAGCAGA
This sequence comes from Araneus ventricosus, assembly GCA_013235015.1. Taxonomy (NCBI): domain Eukaryota; kingdom Metazoa; phylum Arthropoda; class Arachnida; order Araneae; family Araneidae; genus Araneus; species Araneus ventricosus. The sequence goes on from BGPR01010731.1 coordinate 42,331, forward strand.
TGCGCCTACTATATAGGCCTTCTTCAATTATTTATCAAAAATTACCAAATGTTTTGATTTCTTCAAATAAATGCAACTATTTATAATTTTTTTGCTATAAGTTGTCATTACAAATCAGTAAAAGGCTTTGAATACTAAATAACTTTAAATAACCGTTAAAATAACATTTTAATATTGAAAAAATACTGACACTCTTTTGTCTTCAGCATCAGTTTTCTCATCACTTTATTTTACGTGGCTTCAATTTCTACTAATTCAAGCTCATGTTGAATATGGAAATTTTTGAATCATTGTCACATCTTGCATTTTGTTTTCAGGTCAATATATCTGATCCATGATATATATATATATATGGTCCAATATATGAACATCCAGAATAAATCTGGTTATTCATAATCATCTTAGCATTTTCTGAAGAGAAGAAAGAAGAAGCAAAAGAAGATATTCAGAATTTCAAAATTTAAATTAATATTTTCAACCACATTTTAAGCTGATTGACTCTTTAAAAAATTTTAGAAATCTATGCAATAATTATTTTTAAATATATGTTATTCAGAGTTAGAATTCAGTGTTTGTTTTTCAGGATGGCCAGTCCTACTAATATATATTCTTCAGTATCCCATTATATGCAGGTGACAGTGTTAGGAAGTTTCATTGTGCTTAGTTCTTAAAAGTCTTGAGTGACAAAGTAGGAAAAAGATTTTGCATCATTTGATTTTTTAAAATAAATCATTTGTTTCTGAAATATCAGTGACATACTTAGATGACCAATGTCAAATTGTTCCGGGTCAATCCTCAAGGAAACTTTCGTGATAATATGGACCAATGTGTTACAAACAGGATTTACAAGAATAGAAAAATATTTCTTCTCAAACAAAGAATCCACAGAATATACAAATGTGTGGACTTATATTGCTCTCTAAAATATTACCATTAGATTCATACTTTTTTACTTTTCTTGTCTTTTTAAAAAGAATATATCTAAAACATTTCAGCTACATTTTATAAATGAATTGAAAAACTACATAAAAATTAATCAATTATCTTGCATTAGGTTAAAATTCATTTATTACACCTATAAAAAGAGTAACAGATATTTTAACTTTTCAACTGGGATCCACTAGCGAAGATAATACCAGATGAATCTCATGAAGAACATTAATGTATAAGTAATGAAGAAGTAACACTTTTACTATTAAAAAAACTATAAATTAAAAGAAGGCAATTCAATACCACTTGAGTTATGAAAAATTTTATTTTTATGAACTTAAAAAAATTCTTTTTTAACATGTAACATTCAACATGAAAAAGATAATAAATATTGTCAAACTATATGTAAAACTCGAGTAACTATATGTCTCAAGTGTAGTATTTTTCCCTTTCTGAAGGGATTAAAAGTAATATCAACAGTCTAAAAATAAAATAGCTAGCAGAATTTATTATCATGTAGTTTTCTTAGAGAAATATTAATTTAGATGAATAAAGAAAATGAGTCTTATTTCAGTAGTTCATCATTCTAATACAATTTGAAGTAGAATGTCTCATACAACTGGCTTCATTTTCAAATATGTAAATTTCTCAGGCTGGCGAAATAAAATTCAGAGTACTTCAAAAAAAATAGGTGGAGAGAGAAAAAAGTAGTATAAAAAGAATTCTTTTGCAGAAGTCAAAAATGCATAGTTAAATTTGAAATTATCTATTATGAAATCTTTATCTTATCACAATATTAGTTTACATGGTTGACATATGTACAAGTGAATTAAAAATCAGAGAGAAATTAGCTCTTAATGTCTTCTAAGGAAACAACTTCAAGTAATTCAACAGATGCACTCAAACCATGTTGTTCACAAGTTTCTTTAGGAAGTACAATAACCTGTACATGTCTACTGGAATTTAAAGGTGAACTTAAAGGAGAAAAACCTGAAAATAAGGAAACAATTGTGAATTTTCGACACTCAATTCTAAAAGAAATGATTAAACTTTTATTACATCGTTAATCCTTAATTAAAAAAAAAGATTCAAAATTAACTTTGTGAGAAGTACACAAACGTAAATCAAATTTCGAATTTAAAATTTTTAAATAACTCTAATTCTTTTTGTTATCTTACATACTTAAAAAATTAAAAAATTTCAAAGGAAATTTATTCTTTATATCTGTTACACAGCTAGGTTAAATTTATTTTTAAAAATAATGGTTAAATGAAAAAAAAGTTTTACGCACTTTTATTGCAAGTACCAGTGGAAGAGCAACTCCAAGAACGTTTCTTTTGATATGGATTTTCAAAAATTCTTGAAGTTTGTGGAAGAATTATCTGGTTGGTTGATTGATAGCAATCACCTAAATATGTATCAGATTTTCTGCTACTTTGTGAAACATGATTGGACGAAAAGCCTGAATCCATCAATCTTTTTCCATGCTGAAGAGACACATCAGTAAATTTTGTTAAATCAAATAAATTCTCTTCGCCTATTTCTGGTATCATTTTGCAGCTCAAAAATGAGTTATCTTCTGTCCAACCATTTTCAAATTTAATTGGAGAAAGTTTTAAAGAAAATTCTGATGGATGATTTCTTTTTACCTGGCTTTCTGCCTTAAAAGAAAACAAAGGTTTTCTTACAGGTGCCTGAAACTTATCATTTGAATTCCACTTCATGCAATTGTTCTCATAATCAACATTTTTACTTTTAGATTTAGAAATTTTAGGAAGATTTATTTCTGATTGGTAAGGTATACAAAATCCAAACTGATTATCACTTTCCTTCCCTCGACTTTTGGAATTTTTAAGATTATATGGAGTAAAAGAATATTCACTGCTTGAACTAGAAGATATATCTGAAGATATTCTTTCCTTTTTCTTCTTAAAAAGTCTAGGACATTCTTCTTGCATAGAATTCTGATTTGTAAATTTCTTCTCATTAGACGAAAAAGAATTACTGATATTATCTTGAGAAATACTTTCTACTTTTGTTGAATTATTCATAGGTAATTTGACATTTTCATTTAGTCTAGCCTTATTGTACGTATGCCGCTCTGAAATTAAACTATCAGATACAGTTTTAGTATAATCAGTTTTTGGAAAACTTTGATTTTCAAATTTTGTATTGCTGCTTTTAGTCTCCTTTGTCAAAAAATCTGAGAAGGGCATTCTGTTAGAGATTATATCTTGCTTGCTGAATTTATCATAAGCAAGGGAAGATTGATTCATTTCTTTTTTATAAGATTTGCATTTTGAAGAATTCAAATTTGTATTTGAATGAATACTGGCTGAATATTTCTTGACTCTTGGTGAAAATTGTTGACCAGAGAGAAGATCACACTGAACAGCACTTGAATTACAGAGACGTTCTTTTTTTATGGATGATAAATTATTTTGAGTTCTGGAAATCTTTGAGACTTTTCTGCTCCTGTGTGCAGTTTGCACAGTATTTTCACGACTGGATGATGAGGAAGAATATGCTTTTTCCAAAGATCTGGAATTACTTTTTACTTTTAAACTAGAAGACCGAACACTTGGCACTTTAGTACAACTTTGCTTCAAAGAAGGAATTTTAGCATCCTTAATTTCATGAAAAGGTGAAAGAAGAAACTTTAATAAACATATCTTTAATATGCAAAATATATATTGGAAATATATGCGGGAAAAACTAAATAAGTCATATAATTAAGCGAATAGAAAATTTTTATATAAATCTTCAGCAAAATTGAGATTTCAAGAGTGATAAAAAAATAAACAATCAATTTATTAAAAATAACTATTAATCAATCCAAATCAGCCATGCTTCTGAAATAAATTAATTCAATAAGAAATGTTGCTATAAAAAATTCAGTTTAAGAGCTTATAAGCAACATAATAGATGGTGAATAAAACCCTTAATAATATTTATCAAATAATAATTCCATTATTTTGTTCTTTTTTAATATGTTTTGATGAAAAGGTATTGGGTTTAACATTTTTTGTGTATATTTCAGGTCGTCTAAAAAATTAAATAAATACAAAAATATTTTTTTACAAAGATTAAAGAATGAAAATTTGGTAACTCCTAACTGAACTACTACGTCTATGTTTCCTAAACAATATTAAATATTTACATATATGATCATGAGGGCATTTTTAACAAATGTCAAGGAAAAAGTTTTGGTAGATACATTATGCTTTAAATCATGAATAAATCTCTTAAATTTATGCAAAGGTTTATACATTGTATTAATCAATATTCAGTCAAATATTTAATAATTAACAGAAAAGACACTGTTTTTTTTTATTATATGAATCATTTCCAAATGTGTTTCATTAAACAGTAAATTTGATACTGTTTAGATATTTCCAGTTTGGAAAGTTATAATTTACTGATATTCTGACTAATCAGGAAGCGTTTCCTTCTGAATTTTGTAAGATGAGCATACAAAATTTCATGGCACTTTTTTTTTTCAAACAGGCTAAATTTAAAGCCAAAAGCAATATTGTTCTTGTTTTTCATCCACCATGTTTTTTGAAAAGAAGCAGGAAGCCAAATTAACTACTACAAAGTCCATTGAATTAAAAAAATTTTTTATATATTCTTGAATGCAATAGAATATACACAAGTTCAGCACACCTCTTTACAAAAATTTACAGAAGGTTTATCATATTACTTATCTAAATGTTGGTAGGAATAACTTGATACGATGATTTTTTAAATGTGCCATTACCAATCTTTTGCTTTTCAATACCGCCCCCCCCCCTTCAAGATTGGTAAGCAAGCTCTACCACATGTGTGGCAAAAGAGCTGTACATGATACTTATCATATCTTATAAAAAACTAAAAGAGAAAAGATAACTTAACATTTTTAAAAAAAATTATGTAACATTAGGTCATTTGTCAGTTAGAAAAGTTCTTTAGCATATCCCAGCTGTTACATCATTGCAGGATCATTCAAAAAACAAAATCCTGAATCTAGCTTGTAAGTAGTTTTCAAAAGTCCCATTTTCAGAGCTAACTTCTACAAGCCAAAAAAACATTACAGAAAGATGTGTCCCTTTCAAGGGACTAAAAAAACTGAGCCTCTAGCTGTTGTACATAGTTATTATTTATTTACTTGATTATCTAAGCAAAAAATAAAGTTTGAATAAAGAATATTAAGTGTGTCAAAATATCAAATGTTTAGAAGTACAGATATTTAATTCACATTTATTAAAAACCCAGATAAAAAAATAGGAGTACACAAAATTAATGTAAACTTTGTATTGCAGTAGCTTTTTAATTGTTAATATCAATTTAATAAGTCAAGATGTTAGTAAATTGTCAATGCTTAACAAGTTTACTTGCTAATGATACACTATAATGACATAATGGAAAATAGCCCATTGGACCAGTAGATAAATGCAATGGGATTATTTCAAAGTTGAAATAATATGGGTTCAAGCAAAAGAATAGAAAATGCACTGGATGTTATCAAACAAGAATCAATATTTCATATATATTATTGAAATGTATCTTTATTAACTTACCGTCTCATTTAATACAAAATTGTCCTTTAGGTTGTCACTGAAATATTCAGGATCGCATCTATACAAAAAATTAAATAAATATAATGAGTTTGTCAGATATGCCTTTTTGATATACATATAAAGTTGCTTATATTTTGGATGAAAAATATTACGGGTTTCCAGTGAAAATAAAGCAAAAAATAGTAAATTAAAGATAATATTTGTCACTTCAGAACTATGTTAACTCTGGATCAGTCTCATTTCTGGGCCAAAATAATATTAAGAAATTTTTTAATTAAAAATGAAAAGAAACATTTTTGAAATATTCAGGATGTTTCTTCTGTAATAGGTGTTTCTGAATCTAAATAATTTAGTATTATAAAGACAAAACTAAAAAGAGTAGAAGAAAATACTAAAATCAAAACTGATTGAAAATAATTTTTTACAGTAAAAGTGGGACCTTCACTTAGTAGTTGAGAAATACTTGCAGTCTCAAAGAATTTATTTTACAGGGCCTTCTTTAGGCTCTGCATACTGAGTAGCATAATTAGTGCAGATCCTAGACTCTTATTTTTGCCTTAAAAATTCTTGTAAATTCTTACAGCAGATTTTCAGTGGGACAGACAAAATATCAGTAATGAAAAAAAATTTTTAAGGATAAATGAATTTTAAATACCCCCTCTAAAAAAATCATTATTATGTGGTTTCTAAAATAGAATTTTAGTTCAAAACTTCTAGATCATTAAAATCAAGAGTGAAAATTTACAAGCAGAAGATTAGTTCTTTTGAATAATTTATTATATAGTGAAAATAAGATTTAAAAATTCTTTTTCTCTAATTTAAATTTCAAAGGAAGTAATGGAAAGAAGAAAATAATAAGAGAAAATATGCATAATACTGTACAAAACACATAGTATTTTCTCTGCATTTCAAAACAAAAGATACTTTAATAATATTTGTACAGAAAAATAAATAAAATAACTTGTATTTACTTTAAAGGAGAGAAACCATCAAATCTGCTATCTCTTGTACAATCCATATTACTTTCAGGTGATCCTGTAAAAAATTAATGTATATTGTCATTCGATATTTTTCAAAAAAAGATACCTACTGATAAATAAAAACTGATTTTTTAAGAAAGCAACAAAAACTAACTACATATTTACGTGAAAATAATATTTTTTTAAATTTTTAATAATAATTTTTTTAATATTTTTAAAAATATCAAAAATATGAAAATGAAGTCTGAGAAAATTGCAAAATGGAAAGAGAAAAAAATATATGAATGAATACTATAAAAAATACCTTTATTTGCTAAGCAAACTTGCAATAAATATTTACATGCAGAAGATAGCTCTGCATCTCCAAGTTGCAAACTTTTCTTTAAAAAAGCATCAAAGTTTGCAGTTTCTAATACATATGACTTGTTAGTACCTTTAAATATGCAATTATTTGGTTTAAAAGAAATACAAGAGGAATATGAAATATTAGTAAAGAATTCTTAAAAGGAAAGTTTAAAATATTCAGAAGAGCAAACATTTTTACAAATTTTATTTTCATTTATATTAAGTAAAAGAATTTGTTTGAAAATTATTCAAAAAATTCCAAAGAGAAATTCAAAATACAGTCTTAAATAAGAATTGAGAGAAGCTTACAAGGATGCAATTATAAATAGAAAAGCATGAAATTATTAAACTGATTAAAAAACAAAAAGTACAGCACAGAACAATTAAAAAACAGTATATTTACCTACAAGCACAACAATATGGAGATAAATTTGTATTTGAAATATATATATATTCTTTTTAATGGAGAATAAACATTTGTTTTATAATTTCTCTTTTAAGAAAGCATCAAACTACTTTAATATATTTTAATGTAAAAATGAAAGCTTACATCTAACAGGATATAACCTGAAAATTTAGATTTTTTTTAAAATCATAATCAGAAAAATTGCTTTTTACAAACTAATACATTAGCAAAATTATACAAGGTCAAAAATTAACATAACATGTAACTTTAACATGACACTATCCTTCACTGCAGAAAAAAAAAGGATTCTTTGTAATATGAAAATAAAGATTTCCTACATTTTATGCTACACTAAAAGTCTTATAAAAATAATTATTTTGTCCTATAAAATAGTGCTAAACTCAACTACAAATGAAAGCTCAATGTTCAAATGAATAAATTTAATTAAAAATTCTTTTAAATATTTTCAAAGAAGAATTCAGCAGCAGGGGAATTAAATAGTAATCAAGAAGCAACTACAAAAAAATATTCCTAGTAACCTTATTATATTAATAAGGAAATAATAAAAACAATTATTTTGTCCTATAAAATAGTGCTAAACTCAACCACAAAAGAGTGTTCATTGTTTAAATGAATAAATATTTTCAAAGAAGAATTAAGCAGCAAGGGAATTAAATAGTAGACAAGAGGCAACTACAAAATAATAAGGTAACACCAACGAAAAATAATGCAAATACAAACTATCAAATGCAGGAAAAGTACATACAACAAGCAGCAATACAATGTCCAAGGGATAATACAATTTTAGTCTTCAACTGGCAGTCAAATGTTTCCATAAGAAGCAATTTGATCATAATGGACAAAATACCCAAATCACCACAAATAGCTGCATTTTTCTCTAAAAGTAAAACATGCACCCAATTAATAATAAAATATTAAATTTGATAGTAGCAATGAATAAAAATGCATTTAAAATGAATGAAATATTAATGAGATTTTCCTATAAAAAACAAATACAAAATATGATCAAATTATTTGTTACAACAAAAATAGTTGACAAACAGCATTCAATGAAAATTTATACTAAAAAATAATGACAAAACTCTTTTCTCATTCTTTAGTACTTTGTTCTTATTTTACTTATCATATCACAAAATGCATTAAAAAATCATAATAAATCATATTTATAAAATGCTTTTGAGCACTAAAAAAGGAATCGTCACACTTTAAGTTTATTTTACAGGCCTCAGCAAATGTTTTGGTATGTAGTTTTAACTCAGTAATAACCCAACACTCTATAACATTTTAAATTAATAAAATCCTTAATATAACATATTCTAATCTTCTTTAATAATGATTCGTTATTTTTTTTAAGGAAAATGCCTTAAAACCCAACTCAATTTGATAGTCAATCTTCATATTTAAGATATTTTCTCTATATACATTATATAATTTTTATTACTTATAAAATATATGAGACAGAGTAATAGACCAAAGAAAATAAAATTAAATATAAAATTTTATTAAAAGCAAAAAAAGTAATAAAATATATATATTCTAGATGACATGTTGCCATAGAAATTCCTATTTGTAGTATACAGTGTATCCCAAAAGTATCTATTTTTGTGAAATAGGACACTCTTTAAAAAACTCTATTAATGTTTATCATGTTAAAAAAGAGCCAAAAGTGCACTAAATTTTATTTCTATGTAATAGGGTATTCTGAAATCAAAATTTTTATTTTGTTTTTTATTCTTTT
>BGPR01010732.1:0-18042 GCA_013235015.1 Araneus ventricosus
GGTTTCAAAACAGGATATATCTTGCTTCTGGGACACCTTTTTGTGTTTCAACCGTGACTGAGAAAAAGGGCTGTAATCCAGCCCTCCCCCCGCTCTTAATATTCCACCTCTGAACCAAGAACCCAACACTGACCTATCGACTTCACAACTCTGTACTGAAAGTGGACCCCTAAACAATCCGATGAAAAGTCCCAAAAACAAAAAGATCAAAATGAAATATTTTCGTGGCATAGATTCATAAATACTTTATGTTCCTTAATGAGCCATTTAATGCGTATGAAGTCATATAAAGGGGGAAATTATCTCCAATATTAATTATAGCATTTTGTCTATCTTTTTTTGAGTTAATATATTGTTATTTCTGTCAGCAAGGGTCAGGTGTTACTGAAGTTCTTTCGTACACACTATCACGAAGGTAAAAGAACCCACATAAAGAAAAACGCGACATTTATGGATTACACCGACATTCTAATTTTAACCAGAATTTAAGCATAAAAGATACTTTCAAAAGCGCTTCGGAGGGATAGCTTATTTTTTAAACGTTTAAGCAATGATATTTGGTGTTCTAAGAGAATCCTAATATTTTTCTGTGGCACGAAAATCCCAATTTAGACAATGAATTTCATTCCTGATAATCATGTAAGCAATTTTTATCAAAAAATTGACTAGTAACCAAATCAGGGGCGCGCAAACTATTTTCACTTCCGACCCCCATTTTGCGTTAAATTTTGTCGCGACCTCTGGATAGATAGTAGACGTTTTTTTAAGCGTCAACGTAGTTAAAGTGAATTTCTTTTGGGGATTTGCGCTTATGTTTCGACTTTATTAGTTGTCTGAAAAAAACAAATAGTTTTATGAAGTAATAGTTTTATTTATGCATATGAGTATAAATATTTTTTAATGAAAAATACATTAGAAAAACTTTACATCATAAGAATTCAATGTGAGGTATGCGGTCCCAAAGAGTTCATGATTGCTTCTGTGTTCGGATCTGTATTGGAAATCGCAAGCCGAAAGTCATCCTCTGGATCCAATCGTATTCGATATTTTCTTTTAATGGCGACTAATTTTGAAAAGCCGGTTTCACATAAATAGGTTGATGCAAACTGAATCACAATTTTAATTGCTTTCTACTTCAAATCGGCATATTCGTTTCCAATCGATAGCCAAAACTTTTGTATAGTCAGACACTTAAATTGAATGCTCAGTGTTTCGTCACTTGGAACTTCAATTAACTGTTGTTTATTTTATTTAAAGGGATGTTGGATTCAAAACTATGAAAAGAAAATGGATCACGTATACAACCTTATTCATTAGCTGGAAATTTTTTAAAACCTCTTCGAAAAGTTTTCTCCCAATTTGGTCATATGACGGGAAATTATTGTTATAAATAACAATAAATCTATATTATTTTTTAGTAAATTCTAAAAAGCATAGGAACATGTCTCTGTTGGTTTTGTTCAGTTCTTCTTGCCAAAGTGTCAGCTTATTCTTCAAAGCTTCAATTTTACTGCTCGATGCTAAAATGTTTGTACTCTCTCCCTGTAGACTTAAATTCAAATCTTTAAGTTTTTCGAAAATGCCAACCAAATGTAATTGAGTTTCCCGAGCCAATCTTCATTAATGAATAAACTTGCCAATACATGTTTCTTTTCTTTAAAAAAATGTAAACTTCATTTCTGAAATCGGAAAAGCGTCGCAGTATTTTGCCGCTTGAGAGCCATCTGACTTAGGTATGCAGTAATAATGTCTGATACACAGAACCCATCTCATTACAGAGTATTGAAAAGATACGAGTGTTTAGGCTGTTGCTTTTAATCTAATTAATTAATCCTGTAATATCTTGTGCAATTTTTCATCAATGTCTTTTGCAACAAGAGCTTCTCTATGTATCATGGAATGGTTGAGCTCTATAGGGGATAATTTTCTTTATTAACCCCCTTAGTCTTTTATTACTGACTGTTAATGCTGAAGCACCATCAGTTAAAACCGCGACACAGCGTGTCTATAGGTAAGGTTATTTGTTTGAAAATATCTATTAATAATTTCAAATATTTTCTCTCCCGTTTTCCTTCCTTTCATTTTTTTACAACACCAAAAATCTTCTGATATGTTTTCTTCATAAATGTTTCTTACGTAAACAATTATTAAGACAGCTGAGTAATGGCAGTAGTTTCGTCAAGTTGTAAAGCAAATACAGGAAAGTTTTTTAATCGATTTAACAAATTTGATTCTATACTGTTTGAAATGGCGGAAATTAGGCGAGGAAAGGTTCTCTTGATAATGGTATCGTTTTTTAATCGTTACCACATTTTCTCCATGCATAATTAATGTCATTTTAATTGCTGAAGAAGAATGAATGACTCTCCAATTGTGTGAGGTTTTAAATTTTTCCTTATTAAATATGAAATTTCTAAGGATGTCCGTAAAGCCATCTGAGGAATTGTAGTGTATTTTTTCAAAAATGTATTTTGATTTTTCATGCTTTAAGCTCGTTTTCAGATAATTTGCTAAATCCTTATGCTTGGATTCCTTTGTCTTTATAATTTAGCAGGTTTTATTCTTTCATTTGCTAATTTATCCCTGCAGTTAACACACAACGGATGTTCTTCCCCATTAACAACGCAATATGTAAATCCATATTTAATAACTCTTCTTGATATTTTTTTCAATTTTTTATTAGATAGCACATTTCGTTTCATGTTTTTTGAGGTAGAAAGAGTTTCATTGGATTCGACCACAATTTTTCTAAGTTTATTATAGGTTGGTCAATCATTCTCATTAGTATTGTCATTCTTTTCATCTTCTGGACGCTAGTGGCAATTTTTAGACATTTATTCATTATAAGTGTATTAAAGCTAAAATAAAATTATAAATATACAATATCTTTGTAGTTGGTCAGTCACGTGCGAGTTCCACGTTGCGAGAAAATACAGTCCAGGATTAATTACTCTGTATATACTAGAAAATCACCCGTCATAGTTTGACGGGTGCAAATTGCCTCTTCATTCGAGAGATTTCCCTTCAAATTTGACTTGTTTAAATAGATATATATGCGAGAGAAATGTTTAACATTGATTGAAAACAAATAAAACAAACATATATTTTGGGACAGGAAATTAATTTTGTTTACATTTTATTTAAATATTTCTTTATTCAAAAAACCTCTTGGTGAACAACATTCCGTGTGAGGTATTTTTCTTGTACTTCAGATGTCTTTGTGTAAATTTTAACGTGATTGGGAATCCTAGACCTTGAAAATGCAGCATAGAGCCTGTCGATGTGAAAAGACAGGCTCATCGAGGTAAATTCCAACATGATCGAAAGGTTGCCCCTGCGATTTGTTGATAGTCATCGTGTAAGCTGGAATTAACGGGAACTGGCGGCGGTTGTGAACGAATGGTAGATTCACGTCACTGGTGGCTAATTTAATTCTTCGCAAGAAAACAACATCGTCGCGATTGCATTCAGATACAATTTGGCGTCCAAACTATATCACGCGCATGATATACCACTGACGTAATTTTCTACTTTCTATTAAAAAATAGAAATTAATTTGAATTTGAGAATTAATATAATTTAAAATTTCTCGAAAATTATTGATCATAGCGAGATAAATTTTATATCAATCGATAGCAAATTTTATTGCACTATTTTAGAGCTATTAAATTTGAAATTAGAACGACAGTTACTATTTGAAATTTAAAAGTACTGAAATTTAGGTTCTCTAACAATGAAATAATGCTGTTTAACGTCTCACAGAGCTATGGCCCGAGTTTTATTGTTGGTGACGTCAGAGCGTTACCGGAGGATCGGGACTTAGTAATCATGCTGATTTGTAACTTAATCAGACAAAAATTTAAAAAAAGGAAACTCACATGAAAAAGAAACATCTTATTATACCAACAATATCTAATGATGGTTACTTAAAATAAAAAATACAACGTTCAAATAAAAATTTACACTTGGAATTGAATGAGTAAATATCTCAACAGGTGTTGCCAGTCGAGCATATATCTATATTGTCGACAGAGGTTACAGTGAATCAAAACATACAGCTATCGGAGCTTACTTAAAAAAATTCAAAACAAGTACAACATTATAGTGATTTAATATTGTTATGATTTAGAATTCAGTCGGTGTGACAAGAGGAGATACATTGTGAATATCTTTCGATATCTATTCCATTTTTTTCGAAAAATTGGTAAAAAAGCTTTTATACTCCTTGTTTTTAGAGGAATAATTGTCGAGTGTTAGAATCCTAGAATGTGTAGGGAAGTTTTATTTTCTGAATTAATTTTGTAATCTAAATATTTGTAACGAGAAAAGGTGTTTTTTTTATCGTTGATATATTGTGAGAAACCAAAGAAAGTTGTTGAAATGTTATGTTGCTGACCCTTGAACTAAAAGTTCGTGACATCCACAATTCGTTCGTTCGCCTACAATTTCTTCCTTTTTATTAAAACATACAAGTGATTTCACTGGACATGAAGATCCAGGTAAAAATAAATGAAGAGAAACGTATGTGATTAATTATTATGTTATGAATTAAAAATTGCAGATTTCCATTCGATATAATATTCGGTACTTTTCCGTTAGGCGGGCACAAATGTCGCCAATTGTGAACCAAGTCGCCGGGCGCAAATGTCGCCAATTGTGAACCAAACGAGAGCCAAATCGCCGGGCGCAAATGTTGCCAAAATGTGGCGGAATTCTACATTATTTGGCGATTTTTCGCTTGCGTCCGGCTAACGAAAAAGTACCTAATATTCAATAACTAATTTGGTACATCTCTAATGAAAAAATGACTATATTACAGTTATAGTATCGTTTTAGTATCAGAAGAATATTTATCTCTTGTTCTTTTTCTAAAGATATAAACCTACTTTTGTCTACAGTTGGTTTGAACTTTGTGACAGTATTTGTTAAATTCAATTACAGTGAAGTTTCGATTAATCGTCACTCGTTTAAACGCCAATTTTTGTTATCCTCATCGTCCAAAAAGCAAAAAGTAAAGTAGGTTTATAGTTTTACCAGATATTTCTGTACATTTCCACTCTTGTATTGAAGTTTTTATTGATCGCTTTGTAAAATTAAATACAAACATGTATTTAATTTTAAAGGATTTCACATGTTCACATATAAAGGATTTTATTTTCATTTTCGTCCTAAGACAGCAGTCAAATTACGTTACTGTACATACTGTTACGAACATGGTAAGTCGCTTCCGAGAAATGTTGGTTTTATGGTTGGGAAGAGAGTTTTACAAGGTTAAGCATGGATTGACGGGCAGCGGCTGTTCCGGGATCCCTAACCTTGTCGACGAACTTGGCGACCATTTTGGCAACTTGGCACCAAATTTGGCGACCTCGGCAACCATATTGGGGAGATTGGCGACAAATGAATGATTGTAGAAAATACAACCCTTTTCTCGATATTTCTATTAGGAAAGGGAATACTCTTGAATATACGAGAAAACTCCATGTTACGTCACGGTCTGTTGGAGAGAGTATATAAGGACAGAACCTGGATCAGAGGGAGTAGTGTTGATTCATTGGGAACAACTTTAGAGTTTCGTCTGCAGTGCGAGCTAGGAAGCTTGTGAGCTGAGTGCTATTGAAAGTGCAGTTATTGCCGTTACTAGTTATTTGCTGATTGTTTGTGTTGCTAAATATCAAAATGCTTAACTGTTATTGCTTGTGAATTTCTGTCTGTTTACATTGCTGATCTGTGCGAGAACTATTGTTTCTTGTACCTGTGCTACGTGTTTTCCTGTATATTTGTAAATAAACCTTCATTCTTCATTATCCTGCATGTGGGCCTGCTTACACCGTACATCCACAGAAAGACTTTTGTAACATTACGTATTAAGAAATTTCTGTTATCCGTCACAGCCCTGGTTCGGACGGTGACAAATCAAAGTTCCTCTGTGCATTGGAATTTCTCTTAATATAAATTTTCGTCGCTTAACAAGCAACACCACCTATCTCAATTTTTTGAAATTTCAAAGAGAAAGATTCATCTCAGTTTTTTTAAAATTTCAAAGAGGAAGATTCATCTCAATTTTTTGAAATTTCAAAGAGGAAGATTCATCTCAATTTTTCGCACCAATAACGAATATTCCTAAATTTTTTTTCACGTCTGGTCGGAAGATGCGGTTTCATGTTCGGAAATTTATTTGGTACTTAGTACGAAAAATTCAGTTCAATATTTCTCTTTGAAATTTCAAAAAACTTCCTGAAGACCTCAATATTTTCAATATGTCTTTTAATGTTTTTAAGATTCAGTTTTTAAATTCATTTTTTGTGTCAGGCGACGCTGTAATTGGAGTTTCTGTATTGTGCATCTTCTTAGAACAAACAAATAAATAAATAAGCTCAAGTTATATTTGCTTGACAACTTTCCATGATTAACTTCATAAAAAATATAATTTAAGAAATGTTTTTAAATGTCTAATTATGATTCATTGTTTTAAGTTTACCTTAAATGATTTTACTCGAATTGCATACTGCATTATTACCAAACGAAAATGTTGTGCATTCTAAAATTAAAAATATTCTGAAGTGAAGCAGGCTGAAAACTAAAATTTTTTCTTGTTCTCAGTTCACTACAGAAGACTCCAACCTCTGGTTCCAGTATATGAAGTTGAAAATCTTTTAAACTGAGTCGGAATTTTTTTGTTTCTATATATAGGAGTTATCCCACAACAGCAACAAAATATCACTCTTTATTTTGCCGACCATTTTTTTATTGTTAGATGAGGAAGAAGAAAGTTCCGATTGGTTGAGAAGAAATTCTGTATTCGCTAATAAAAAATCATTCGCCATGAATGGTTATTTATAAAGACTAAACTACTGAGTGGCATAGCTTGCATTTCATATTCAGTTTAATCTAGCAGATTCAAATAAAATTCATTCAAAGTTCAGATAAATAATTTTATGAAAGTGATAGTATTGTAAGGAAGCTTGAATTATGGGAAAAATGACTGCGTACGTCAGAGAATATCGTAAGACTTCTTTGCTATCAAATTGATTTTCAAGTAGTTGAGAATTTTGAACCATTACTTTCTTATAACTGCGTAAACGTTGATTCTAGGCTTTCATCACAAATTGCATATCTTGTACTTTTATTCTGCATTTGCTTTTTTTGATTTGTTTAATTTTTGTTTCTTAGGAGAGAATTTTTTTTGAATTTGATTGTTTTCCTGCCACACCCTATATGATTATTGTTGAGGATCTTATAATGGTAAGTTAAAAGTATAAAGTTACAGATGTAAGTAGAATTTTTATCCCTAATTATAAGAATTCACTTGATTATACGGACTTATAAAATCGTTTTTAAGCAAAAATTTCAAAATTTAAATGTCAGTAAAAAAAAGGTTTAATTTTTAATTGATACATTTAGAAGTTGAATGAATTTTAGCAAATATATCATCGTTATAAAATGTTTATCAGAAAAGATGTTATTTGTAATTAAACATTAAAAATAAATGGAGAAACAGCATATTAGCGAACCTTTTCTAAACAAATTTATAACTGTACTTAAACAGCAAAGTCTCATTATTGGATTTAGAATGTTTTTTATTAATGAATTATGCCAGATAAATCTGTAATTCCGAACATATCTTTACATAACAAATTCGTTTATAATGTTGCTTCACCATATAAAAATCAGCACAAACGAAAGGAAAACAAATGCCATGTCTTTTTTGTAGTATTTTTTAAATTCGGAATAACTTTTTAATATAGTTCGACTTAACAAACTCTTGCAATTAACTTGATTTGCATAAAACTGTTCAAACAAAAGATAAAAATATATAAACAATTCTCGTTAGCCAAGTAATTGTAGAACAACTTGCTTCCACCTAATTAACGTTTTAAACAACTTCGCACTTCACCATAGAATTACATCTTAAGATTCACTAGAGGATTCAGGGAGACGTTTTGCTTTTAAAAGCGACCACAATGCATTCCCAAAATCCTCTTCCACACGGCAGACATCTCTGCTCGTAAACTGTGTCTTTCCTCATGAAGCTCTCCACGCACGCGGACGCACAATTTAATTGAGCGAGTTGAATCATTAGTGCTCGAGTTACATTAGCGCTCGAGGCTGCAGAGAAGCATTCATTGTTAATTACCTCTCGAGTGGAACACCCGAACACCTATTTCCGACATATTGAGGTAAAAGGCTTCCTAATTCGATCCGCGATCCATTTGTTTGCATACGTGGGCGTTATTCAGCAATGAAAGGGAAAACTGCACTTTATTTATGATGTAATTTATTATTATTTTTTAGTATTGTTACTGTCAGTTTAGGGGATGTTTTTGGTTATGATTAATTTGTTAAAACTTCTTTATAAAATGTGGTAGAGGGCAGATGTCTCGTTGCCATAACTACCTTAGGGAGATTCCGGTTAGAGGAGTTGCGCCATAGTTTCACATATTCAGGTATCTATCAATTTTGTCTCTATTCTTTAGGTGTGGTGAACAATGAATAATGCTTTCCCATCTGATCTAGAAATTGTTTTTGTTGCTTATAGCGAAGACGAAATACAGGGAAGGGAAAGGGAGCACAAATCCAGGACAATAATTATTCATTTTTGGTTTGACGATTTACATTTTTTATTTATTCTTGTTAGAAATGAGAAGTTGATATTTATCCATATCAATTGTTTCTTCTTGTGTAATTGACTGAACACGAGAAAATACGAAAAAGAAAGTGACTTCAAAATATAGATTTATATATAATAGCCCTGTATATTATATAATTAATATTAATAATATAATTATACTGCCCGCATCTCTAAGTCGAACTAAGTTGATACCATTTACTAAATAGGCGGCATTATGGTGTACCTCATGCAGAAAGGGCAGTCAGCTAGTCTCCTGCCCTATTATGTCGTCCTGAATCAGGAAATGGGCACTTACTTCTTCCTTTAACTCCATGTGCCTCCTATTCCTCGCTATGTATTGGACAACCATCAATGGAATTTTAGACCTGCCACCAAGTCAAGATAAAACTCCAATGACTGGCAGCCACGCATCATAAATGTGGGTTCTAAGCTACTCGCAAAATAGGTTTCAAAACAGGATATATCTTGCTTCCGGGACACCTTTTTATGTTACAACCGTGATTGAGAAAAAGGCCTGTAATCCAGCCCCCCCCCTCTTAATATGCCGATTCTAAACCAATAACCTAAACACTGACCTATCGACTTCACAAAAACAAGCCCTAACCCTAAACAAGCCTCACCCGATGAAAAGTCCCAAAAACAAAAAGATCAAAATGAAATATTTTCGTATATATAGATTCATAAATACTTTATGTTCCTTCATGAGTCATTTAATGCATATGAAGGGGGAAATTATCTCCAATATTAACTATTGTCTTTTGTCTATCTTTATTTTTGAGTTAATATATTGTTATTTCTGTCACCTGTTACTGAAGTTCTTTTGTACACACTACCACGAAGGTAATAGAACCCACATAAAGAAAAACGTGACATTTATGAATAATTGCTCACAGGCATTCTAATTTTAACCAGAATTCAAGCATAAAAGATATTTTCGGAGAGATAGCTTATTTTCTAAACGTTTAACCAATGATATTTGGTGTTCTAAAAGAATCCTAATATTTTTCTGGGACACGAAAATCCCAATTTAGACAGTGAATTTCATTCTTGATAATCATATAAGCAATTTTTATTATCAAAAAATTGACTAGTAACTAGATAATCAGTTCATATCGCAGTATGTTTTCATATTAAAATTATCTAAGTAAGTAAGTTCTAAATATCATAAGCTGTATTTTCTTCGAATTCAGGGTTACAGTAACGCAACTACAGAGTCCCGATTTTGGGAACGAAGATCCGCTGATTCGAGACTCCAATGTTCGAGAAATTGTGTACATCCTCAGTCAGCAGTTTCTTCGTCTGGCAGTGGTTGAAAGTTACAAAATCCATTTCCATTAGTCTTTGCGACAGATAGCTTATTTTTTTAAACATTTCAATAACGATTAACTTCAAATTGGAACGCTACTTCTAAAAATCTCTTCTTTTCAAATACACTCCACTGCATAGCAATGCTTTGGTTCTATAGCGCTGACTTTTCCATTGTTCAGAAATACATATGCCATTCATTCGAATCTGGTTTGTTGCGGGGAAGTGTATGTGGATGACATAAATCATACCTCAGTTACATCTGCTCTTTTCGCAACAAATCACCACAAATCATCTTCGCATCCATTTTTAGATAAAGCTCCCTTCTGAGCTTCAATAAATTTTAACTTGTCTCGGTACCTTAAATATCGAAAGTAATCGTGTCTATTTATTTGACTTATTTTTTGCATTTCGAGATAACTTTCCTTTGATAGAAATGACAAATCAATTCATAATATGCTTCATAATAAAAAAAGGTCTTGATTATCTTGAATCTTCTCCAGTAGTGAAATGACTTTTACGTCAAACGGAAAAAAATTACTTATTTTGCACACTTTTCCTGAAAAAATTTGTTCCCCTTAACTTTGAGAAAACGTTGTGTTATACTACCAGAGAGAATTACGTTTCATTAATTATTTTTTCTCTTGAAAAAAAAATTTCGATAAGCCATGCTGTTTGAAATGTTCTGAATATACAGAATGTTCGAATCAAATGTCCCTAATTTGAACATTCGATTAAAAAAATCTATTAGCAATACGTTGGCGATAAAGGCAAAATTGGCTGTTGAATTCTAGATTTTGGCGACAATTTTTATTTTTCGCGTATATATGAAAACTGATGCTGTATGCTTACAAAATGCAGATTGTGCAGAAACTGCCGCAGCGTGTTGCATTTATTGCGGAGATGTTATCTCGCATCGAAAATTAACGCGATTTTCTAAACCGCATCATTTTTTCAGATGAAGCAACATTTCATGTGGGCAACAAAGTGAATATAAGCACAACAACAGAATTTGGGGCTCAGAAAATCCCCATGCAGTACAGGGAGTGGAAAGAAACAGTCCAAAAATCAGTGTGTTCTGCTCTTTTACATGATACAGTCATAAGACAATTTTTCTTTGCTGAGACTTCTGTGACGGCAAACATTTACCTGGACATATTGCAAATTTACGCAATACCCCAAATGCGGCATTTACAAATCACTGTTATCTTCCAACAAGATGTTGGGGCATGAATGTTGGAGCATTCTGCTGGAACAGGACTACCGGCTGGATATCCTCAGGCCAACCAAGGGAGCCCACGTGTAAGTGCACTGATTTTTCGATAAAAACTTTGTGAGTGCTGTTTTCTAATTTTACATTTTTCTTATATTTTTTAAATTTTCTGTTAAGTATAGTGACCAGAAGCGGCCCGAGCTAGCTTTACCAACCGGGCAAGGCAACAATATAGCGCCCCCCCACATATCTAACGTATTTCTTTAAATTTTATAATGCCCGTATTCTAAATATCAAATAAAATATTAGTGAAAAATATGCATGTTTTACTTGTAAATACGATCAAATACTTCTATGATGAGAAGTTTTAAACTTCATATATATTTAATATTATACAGAAGTCATTGAAGCAAACACAATAAATTCATTTTAAAAATATATGACTTTATTTCTCAATTTTATTAAACCATAATTTTCTTCATACTACCGCTTTGGCGCCATTCCGGAATTTAGCGCCACGAGCAGTTGCCCGGTTTGCCCGGGCCTCGGGCCGCCCCGATAGCGACCTCTCCAAATTAGGGACAATTGATTCGGAGACACTGTAGTATGCCGAAGAGATGATTTCCATTTCACTACAAGATAATTAAATTTTGAGGAAAAATACATTTAAAAATAACTTCGAAATAAATTTGACAGTTCATAAATTATTTTTTAATGAAAACAATATTTTAAAAGGCATCGCGGAGGAAAACTGTTTTTTTTCAATCCCCAATATTTTTCAAAGAATTTAAGAAAAGCTAAAGTTGCTGACAAAAATTGAGAAAGCACTTTCTGCACTGATCAGAATCAAACTGGCATGTGACTCCTCCGCAAAATATAGTTACAGTTCGAAAATTTCATTAAATAGGCAAATTCGTATACATTCTTGATGATTAAATTATCTTCCCACATCCCCAGAGCAGGGCGACTAGAAGAAAATGACAATGGAATCGTCCAAAGCAATTACGACGACTCTTCTCTTCCTTTCAAAGAACGGTCCAAGTCGGTATACCACAGAGACAGCTAGTCAATGCGTGGAAATTACTCAAGTGTGAGGGTGGGGAGGTGTTTTTCATGAGAATAGGAGATATTGTTTAGCAAAGGATTCCCAAACCCTCCTCGCTTTTGCGCATGCGCCGAGCGGAGATATTTTCATCAAAATAAGGTAAAAGTGAAGAATGGAAGGAGACATGTTTACACTTTACTTACCGTGATCTAAGAAAGAACTCCGGAAATGCGCTTATATGATTCATTGTCTGAACCCCTTTCCGGTGTAAAATTGTCCAAAAGTTCTAGTTTCGGAATCCGTTCCTAAACAGTACTGACAGTGCAGTTGCCCGTGGTAATAGGCGCCAATGATGTCATGATTGCTATTAAAATTTGATGTGCATTTTGGAAGGCAATAGAAGTGCCCTTCAAACATTTGGGGTAACCTATTTCCTAGAAACAGCCACATATTTCGTTCCCTTGGATGAGTAAACAATTGTAGATCCATTTACCCGTGAACGGATTCACTAATAAAATCATTACGCTGATACAATCAGTTTTCAACTTTCATTTTTATCCTTAAATGCAAGTCATTTTCCAAAATTTTTTCAACTTCTTTGGCGTAAGGTAATGTATT
The DNA here is from genome assembly GCA_013235015.1 of Araneus ventricosus. Lineage (NCBI taxonomy): Eukaryota > Metazoa > Arthropoda > Arachnida > Araneae > Araneidae > Araneus > Araneus ventricosus. The sequence continues at coordinate 12,814 of BGPR01010732.1, forward strand.
AAACGTTTATAACATCAAACTTTTTTTGGAAGTATGAAGTATAATTGATATTCTCCCATTATAGGAATTAGTTTAGCTTTTCGAAATGATAAATCTGTCAGAACGATGCTACGTTTAAATTGCTTTGTGACTCATACCCATAAAAATTTTCTTCTTCTGAAAGCTACGAAGTAATCGCCTAGAACTGGTCAGCGAAACACAAAACTCTCACAAAGTTAATTTGAACCCAACAGAGATAATCACTGCACTCCTCTTTGAACTTTTACCTCTCCTCTGAACTAGCTAGACACCCGATGTCAGATTTCCCCATCATTAAATGAAAATCATCTGAGTACCCAAAACATCGTTTTAGGTTTATTACAACTGCAACCTTTTTCTTACAACTGAATAGACGTCAAACTGATCTAACTTTATTGGAACGTACCCTGCACACGCTCTCCGACTCTGATGAATTAGCGGCTGACTTTCGAACTGAGACAAACGAGTGTATTTGTTGAGGGGGGTGGTGGAAAAGTACGAAACGGAGAGCAAGTCACGGAGTAATAACTGGGTTGTATTAAATACGACTGTGTTGACATCTACAAACTTATCAAAACAGACTCATCTGATATCCCATAATGCTTAACTTCTCAGCTGCCTTCTCGTCAGAAGCCAGAAAATACACTTTTCTTTTCTAGACTATCTTATCTAGGAATGTAACGTGATACACATGCGCCGAATCCTTCCTCAGTGCTGTCTTTCTTGATATAGGGGTCTCTGTCACTTGCGAATAATGGAGTATTCGCACCAAGCAGAAACGTCTTAACATATTAAACCAGTTCTACGTCTTAAATCTTTATCTGCCATTCATTTATGTTTCTTCTCAAAATTTCTGAATCTTTTTCTGTTATTTTATTCCTTTCCTTTGAGACAAAAGAAAATACCCATAACATTGCATTTTGTTCATTTAAATATATTAATAATTTACAATTTGAAAAGGAGCACTGCAAATCGATATCGTTATTTTCTAAGCTTAAGGTAGTAAGGTAGGAACCGGGTTGACGCGAAATGTCTCTAAAATCACAAACTCAAAAAACACATATTGTACTGCACGGAAATAAAATCGCGAAGGCGAGAAATTTTTGTAAGGATATTCCTACTTTATTCTTTTAATACTTCTAAAGAAGTAAAGTGATTAATTTTAGAGTGGTAAAATTAATATTAATAGGTGTTAAGAAGATTATTTATAATATTGTTCTCTTGTGCCTATCGCCCGAATTCGCCGGTGTGAATATTGTGCCCGACCGAGGATTAACTTTATTAAAGAACATATCCTCTCTTTGGTGTAGATCGGAAATTTGAAGAGGGGGTGCCAGCTCAGGTGTCGTCCTCGTCATCTGACCGTGGTTGAAAATGACGACGACCGTCCCAAAATAGCCATCGTGTTGTTTCAAAACGGAACGTTACTATAACTAAAACTTACTAAAGAACATAAGTGTAGTCTACAAAGAGAGTCTTGAATTCGTTTAACATTCAAGATTCCTTTCAAGTTCACTAAATGTTTCGTTTTGAAAATTATTAAATTTATTTCAAAAATGAGTATTAGACATGTAGCTGGTCGTAAATATGTAAAGGGGAAAAAAATTAGCATTTTTTATTTTCAAGAAATTTGCGGTTTCACAGTGAAACCAATAAACTGTAACGGGCTATTTTTCCTCCGAATAAGTAATCATCGAAATTCAATTTAAATTAAGTACATAATTTATAAGTATACGTAAGTATCCAAGATATTCAACCTTCATAAAATTCAATATTACTTAAGAAGATTCGATTTTAAAAAATATCAAAGAGATCAAAAGCAAATTAGCTGTTGCTCTGCCGATATCTTTGTGAATACTACCTGTTTTGAACAGGAATTTTTATATAAGTTGGCCTATATATATGGAAAGTAAGTTGTAAAAGAAAAATTACGCTACGTTTCGGCTATGCGCAGTGAAAAAAAGCTCAATGTGTGGTTTCACTGCGAAACCAATGAACGCGAAAGGGTTAACCAAAAAAACGTTGTCCGAAACGGCTCCAACCCTGTTTAGTTCTATTAAACGAGGTTGTATAATCAACTAAAGAGAGCGTATAAAACAGATTTTGATAAATTGGCTTTAAAAACAATCCAATGAATATCATGTCTTTATGTGAAAAGGAAAACCTAAACAGTAATTATTTTACTAGTGAATATCACAAGTGAATCAGAAATACTGGCCTTGTGAATAGCAGTTCGCTCCAGTGATCACCGAAAGTTCAGGTCTAATGATAGGTTTTACTCATTATCCGCTTGAAGAAATAGTCAGGATGAATTCATCCCAATGCAACCTTTCATGGTGGATCGTTATATAAATAGAGTGAAACTTATAGTTTCTCGAAAGTGTGTTCTTTATATCGAATCCCTATTTATTCCACGGTTTTTCTGCTATTGGTCGGTATTTCCATCATTTCATCGAAAATGTAAAGGAACCGTTCGTTAAAAGTAACTAGAAAATAATATTGGTTAACGTATTACCATTAAATATTTTCAAATGCGAGGTTTTTACATTATTGATAGTTACTGAGATGAAGGGAAAAAAGTAAAATACAGCGGAATCTCCCTATAACAAAATCGCTTGGTTCCAGTTGAAAAATTCGCTATAGAGAAAATTTCGTTATACGGAGATTAGAGATTTTTGCAGTTATTTAAGTAAATGTTACAAACCTTTTAGTATGTGCGATAAGTTCAAAAATATTTAATTATGACTCTCAATAAAAAATGAAGTAATATTTATTATAAAAAAATCCCATTTCATCACATCTCAATCAATCAAATTTATTATAAATTTGTTAAAATTATACTAATTTTTATTGTATAAATAAAATGCTCAAAAGTGAAGACAATTCACCAATTTAGAGAATAATATGTACTAGTACGGATAAACATAAAATGCGTAATATCACATCCATTTGCTGTTTCCACCCCCGCTCCACCCCGATTCTTGGAATCCCCACAACTGCATAACCTTCACATAGCATTCTATTGTTATGTGTTATCGCTGGAATGAACAATGCGAGTGGTTCCAGAAACAGGCACGTGTGAGCGATTTGTTTGCACAGAAATTAGCAACTTTCTTCAAAAATGACAAAAATCGAAAAGATAAAGGTTTGAAAAAATTCGTTATAGGGAGACAACCACTTCGTTATATGGAGTATATTTTGAATGTTATTTAACATTCCGATAAAAAATTTTGTTATAGGGAGAAATCCTCTGTAGGGAGACTTCGTTGTAGAGAGATTCTACTGTATTACTTCTTGCCCATTCAATAACAAATTTAAGAAATCGTCTCTGTTATTTCAAAATGCCGTGCGTCAAATTTGCCAAAGCATTGTATTGATGCAAAACACTTGCATAGGCTAGCTTATATCTGCTCTCAAATTATTGTATGTGGTATGCGAATATTGTATTTTTTCAAAAAATGGCATATGTCGCTTGTGTTCTCATCTGACATCAAATTAAGAAATCGTCTATATCAAAATGTCGTAAGTCAAATTTGCCAAAGCAATGTATTGATACAAAACACTCGCATCTCAGCTGACATCAAATTAAGAAATCGTCTATATCAAAATGTCGTACGTCAAATTTGCCAAAGCATTGTATTGATGCAAAACACTCGAATAGGTTAGCTTACATCTTCTCTCAAATTGTTGCATGTGGTATGTGAATATTGTATTTTCTCAAAAAGAAGCGTATGTCGATAGTGTTCTCAGCTGACATCAGAATTTTGACTATTTTGTGCTGTATGTTTTTGACATAAGGTGTTTTTTATAAAACAGCGATGAAATAATTTCAAAATTCAGATGATACATATGATGTCGTCAGATTTCACCTTGACGGTCAACTAAATAAGAATAAAAGCAGTTACTACTGGATTGACTCTGAAACATACCAATTTGCAAATTAAATATGTTTTTAAAAGACTGAAGAAATTTATGCATAGAAACAGCAGAAATTTGCTTGGGTCTAAAATCTTTGCTGTGAAAATAAATCAGATCTTGTTTGAATCAATTTACCAAGGTTAATATGGGAGTGTGAGGTATTTGCTTCGAATCAATTTTGCTTTTAACAGTAAATAATGAAAATACTAATTGCATTTTTTAAAAATTTTTAATTGTTTTTATTACTTAATATGGTAGTTGAAACAATTATATTATGTTCTCTTTAAATGAACATTTTGAGAACGCAAATCGTAGCATCAAAAATACATGGGTGGATAGAAATATTTTAACAGGAATGTTTCAGAGTCATGTTTTGAAAAAGAAACGTATGTTGATGAAAACACCGATGTTCGAATATGCTTCACAGTAAATGTTAGCCAATGAGCAACTATTGTGCTGAAAAAGGAGATAGCTGTTTCCTAACCTATAAGACATAACCTCAGATAATGTTTAAATTTTGATAGATGTTCCGGAAAAGACCGGACTTTTGGCATTTTTACGACTAAGCTCAGACGGAGAATAATTGAGGCTTTGCTCAATGGACTCCACATGGATTACAAGGAACAACAGAGGATTTTATTTCGGATGGAAAACTTACCTTACTGGTGAAAACCGTCTGAAGGAAATTGGAGCTGGTAGACTTGTGAATTATAGCCAGCTGCTCTGACCACCGAAGCCACCGGATTAATGTTTTCCTCCATTATCTACAGAACAAAGAAATTCTTATCCATGTTGTATTTCACAGAGATTAGTTAAATAAAAACTTTTTACTTCGCTTAAAATTTTAATTTCTATAGATCGAGATATATGAATGTTACTCCTATCTAACAGATAGATTCTTTATAAGAATACGACCTGCAATAACGCGCAAGTTAGTGACGACGTAATTAACACGACTTTCGGAAAATTTCCTCGTATCTTCTGCAATCATGGTCCATAAAACCTAAAATACTGCTCATTTATAGGTTACTAGCTGATATGCCCGGCGTTGCTCGGGATAAAAATATTTTCAAGTCCAAGTACTTATAATACTTTCAATTTACTAAAAGTGTTTTTCGCGGAAGCGTCTTTCGTTGATTTTCGTTAATCAACTGACACTTTGGACCAGCAGTAAAACACCCTTCTTTTTTTCTCTTCTTAGTTTGAACCATTTGGCGAGAATCTCGTAGTCCTTCGTACTCCATTCCCCCCTCCCCATCATTGCTACGGCAACAGCAGAAACTCTTTCATATC
>BGPR01010732.1:28042-51304 GCA_013235015.1 Araneus ventricosus
TATCCAACAACAGCAACAAAAAAACACTCTTTATTTAGCTGCCCATTTTTTTATTGTTAGATAAGGAAGAAGAAAGTCTCGATTAGTTGAGAAGTTCGTATTCGCTAATAAAAAGCATTCGCCGCCTGAATGATTATTTATAAAGACTAAACTATTGAGTAGCACAGCTTGTATTTCAAATTCAGTTTAATCAAGCAGATTAAAATAAAATTCATTCAAATTTCAGATAAATAATTTTATGAATGTGATGGTTTTGTGAGGAAGAGTGGATTATGGGAAAACATGACTGCGTACGTCAGAGTATATGGTAAGACTTCTTTGCTATCAAATTGATTTTCGAGTAAGTGAGCATATTGAACCATAATTTTTTTATAACTGTGTAAACATTGATTCTAGGCTGCCATCACAAATTGCAAATCTTGTACTTTTATTCAACATTTGCTTTCTTTTGATTTGTTTAATTTTTGTTTCTTAGGAGAGAATTTGAATTTGATTGTTTTCCCGCCACAACCTATATGATTATTGTTTAGGATCTGATAGTGGTAAGTTAAAAGTATAAAGTTACAGATGTAAGTAGCATTTTTATCCCTAATTATAAGAATTCACTTGATTCTACGGACTTATAAAATCGTTTTTAAGTAAAAATTTGAAAAATTAAATGTCAGCAAAAAAGTTTTAATTTCTTATTGATACTTTTAGAAGTTGGATGAATTTTAGCAAATATATCATCGTTATAAAATGTTTATCAGAAAAAATGTTATTTGTAATTAAACATTAAAAATAAATGGAGAAACAGCATATTAGCGAACCTTTTCTAAACAAATTTATAACTGTACTTAAACAGCAAAGTCTCATTATTGGATTTAGAATGTTTTTTAATAATGAATTATGCCAGATAAATCTGTAATTCCGAAAATATCTTTACATAACAAATTCGTTTATAATGTTGCTTCACCATATAAAAATCAGCACAAACGAAAGGAAAACAAATGCCATGTCTTTTTTGTAGTATTTTTAAATTCGGAATAACTTTAATATAGTTCGACTTACCAAACTCTTGCAATTAACTTGATTTGCATAAAGCTTCTCAACCAACAGGTAAAAATATATTAACAATTGTCGTTAGCCAAGTAATTGTGGAACAACTTGCTTCCACCTAATTAACGTTTTAAACAACTTCGCACTTCACCATAGAATTACATCTTAAGATTCACTAGAGGTTTCAGGGAGACGTTTTGCTTTTAAAAGCGACCACAATGCATTCCCAAAATCCTCTTCCACACTGCAGACATCTCTGCTCATAAGCTGTGTGTGTCTTTCCTCATGAAACTCTCCACGCACGCGGACGCACAATTTAATTGAGCGAGTTGAATCTTTAGTGCTCGAGTTACATTAGCGCTCGAGGCTGCAGAGAGCATTCATTGTTAATTACCTCTCGAGTGGAAGACCCGAACACCTATTTCCGACATGTTGAGGTAAAAGGCTTCCTAATTCGATCCGCTATCCATTTGTTTGGATACGTGGGCGTTATTCAGCACTGAAAGGGAAAACTGCACTTTATTTATGATGCCATCTATTATTATTTTTTTAGTATTGTTACTGTCAGTTTTAGGGGATTTTTTTTGTTTATGATTAATTTGTCAAAACTTCTTTATAAAATGTGGTAGATGGCAGATGTCTCGTTGCCATAACTACCTTAGGAAGATTCCGGTTAGAGGAGTTGCGCCTTAGTTTCAAATATCCGGGTATCTATAAATTTTGTCTCTATTCTTTAGGTGTGGTGAATAATGAATAATGCTTTTCCATCTGATCTAGAAATTGTTTTTGTTGCTTATAGCGCCGACGAAACACGGGAAGGGGGGAGAGCACAAATCCAGGACAATAATGATTCATTTTTGGTTTGACGATTTACATTTTTTATTTATTCTTGTTAAAAATGATTTGTTGATATTTATCCATATCAATTGTTTCTTCTTGTGTAATTAACTGAATACGAGAAAATATGAAAAAGAAAGTGACTTCAAAATATAGATTTATATCTAATAGATTTATACTGCCCGCATCTCTAAGTCGAACTAGATTGATACCATTTACTAAATAGGCGGCATTATGGAGTACCTCATGGAGAAAGGTCTGTCAGCTAGTCTCCTGCCCTGAAAAAAGTGAAGTTGAAAAAGAAAGTGGCTTCAAAATATAGATTTATATCTAATAGATTTATACTGCCCGCATCTCTAAGTCGAACTAGATTGATACCATTTACTAAATAGGCGGCATTATGGAGTACATCATGGAGAAAGGGCAGTCAGCTAGTCTCTTGCCCTATTATGCCGTCCTGAATCAGGAAATGGGCACTTACTTCTTCCTTTAACTCCATGTGTCTCCTATGTAGTGGACAACCATAAAAGAATTTTAGACCTGCCACAAAGTTACGATAAAACTCCAATGACTCACAGCCACGCATCATAAATGTGGGTTCTAAGCTACTTGCAAAATAGGTTTCAAAACAGGGTATATCTTGCTTCTGGGACACCTTTTTTGTTACAACCGTGACTGAGAAAAAGGGCTGTAATCCAGCCCTCCTCCCGCTCTTAATATTCCATATCTGAACCAAGAACCCAACACTCACCTATCGACATCACAACTCTTTACTGAAAGTGGACACCTAAACAGTCCTCACCCGATGATAAGTCCCAAAAACCAAAAGATCAAAATGAAATATTTTCGTGGCATAGATTCATAAATACTTTATGTTCCTTAATAAGCCATTTAATGCATATGAAGTCATATAAAAGGGGAAATTATCTCCAATATTAACTATTGTATTTTGTCTATCTTTTTTCTGAGTTAATATATTGTTATCTCTGTCAGCAAGGTCAGCTGTTATTGAAGGTGTTTTGTACACACTACCACGAAGGCAATAGAACCCACATAAAGAAAAACGTGGCATTTATGGATTACACCGACGTTCTAATTTTAACCAGAATTCAAGCATAAAAGATATTTTCAAAAGTCCTTCAGAGATATAGCTTATTTTTTAAACGTTTAAGCGATGATATTTGGTGTTCTAGGACAATCCTAATATTTTTCTGAGACACGAAAATCCCAATTTAGACAGTGAATTTCATTCTTAATAATCATATAAACAATTTTTATCAAAAGATTGACTAGTAACTAGATCAGAGGTGGGCAAACTATTTTCACTTCCGACCCCGTTTTGCGTTAAATTTTGTGGCGACCCCTGGATAGATAGCAGAAGTTTTGTTAAGCGTCAACGTTGTTAAAGTGAATTTCTTTTGGGGATTTGCGCTTATGTTTCGACTTTATTAGTTGTCTGAAAAAAACAAAAAGTTTTATGAAGCAATAGTTTGATTTATGCATATGAGTATAAATCAAACTATTACTATTATATATGATTGCTTCTGTGTTCGGATCTGTATAGGAAATCGCAAGCCGAAAGTCATCCTCTGGATCCAGTCGTATTCGATATTTTCTTTTAATGGCGATTAATTTTGAAAAGCCGGTTTCACATAAATAGGTTGATGCAAACTGAATCAAAATTTTAATTGCTTTCTACTTCATATCGGCATATTCGTTTCCAATCGATAGCCAAAACTTTTGTATAGTCAGACACTTAAATTGAATGCTCAGTGTTTCGTCACTTTGAACTTCATCTAACTGTTGCTTATTTTATTTAAAGGGATATAGGATTCAAAAATATGAAAAGAAAATGGATCACGTACAGAACCTTATTCATTATCTGGAAATTTTCTAAACCTCTTCGAAAAGTTTTCTCCCAATTTGGTTATATGACGGAAAATTATGCATATAAATAACAAGAAATATATATTATTTTTTAGTAAATTCTGAAAAGCATAGGAACATGTCTCTGTTGGTTTTGTTCAGTTCTCCTTGCCAGAGTTTCAGCTTATTCTTAAAAGCTTCAATTTTACTGCTCGATGCTAAAATGTTTGCACTCTCTCCCTGTAGACTTAAATTCAAATCGTTAAGTTTTTCGAAGATGTCAACCAAAAATAATTGAGTTTCCAGAGCCAATCATCATTAATGAATAAACTTGCCAATACATTTTCTTTTCTTTAAAAAAATGTAAACTTCATTTCTGAAATCGAAAATTCGTTGCAGTATTTTGCCGCTTGAGAGCCATCTGACTTAGGTATGCAGTAATAATGTCTCATACACAGAACCCATCTCATTACAGAGTATTGAAAAGAGACGACTGTTTAGGCTGTTGCTTTTAATCTAATTAATTAATCCTGTAATATCTTGTGCAATTTTTCATCAATGTCTTTTGCAACAAGAGCTTCTCTATGTATCATACAATGGTTGACCTATATAGGGGGCAATTTCCTTTATTAACACTCTTAGTCTTTTATTACTAACTGTTAATGCTGAAGCACCATCAGTGCAAACCGCGACACAGCGTGTCCAGGTAAGGTTATTTCTTTGAAAATATCTATTAATAATTTCAAATATTTTCTCTCCCGTTTTCCTTCCTTTCAATTTTTCACAACATCGAAAATCTTCTTTTATGTTTTCTTCATAAATGTTTCTTACATAAACAATTATTAAGACAGCTGAGTAATGTCAGTAGTTTCGTCAAGTTGTAAAGCAAATACAGGAAAGTTTTTTAATCGATTTAACAAAATTGATTCTATACGGTTTGAAATGGAGGAAATTAGGCGAGAAAAAGTTCTCTTGATATTGGTATCGTTTTTAAATCGTTACCATATTTTTCTCCATGCATAATTGATCTCATTTTAATCGCTGAAGAAGAATGAACGATTCTCCAATTGTGTGCGGTTTTAAATTTTTCCCTATTAAATATGAAATTTCTAAGGATGTCCGTAAAGCCTTCTCAGGAATTGTGCATTTTTTCAAAAATACATTTTGATTTTTCATGCTTTAAGCTCATTTTCGGATATTTTGATAAATCTTTATGCTTGGTTTCCTTTGTCTTTATAATTTAGCAGGTTTTATTCTTTTATTTGCTAATTTATCCCTGCAGTTAACACACAACGGATGTTCTTCACCATTAACAACGCAATATGTAAATCCATTTTTAATAAACTCTTCTTGATATTTTTCAATTTTTTATTAGACAGCACATTTCGTTTCATGTTTTTTGAGGTAGAAACAGTTTCATTGGATTCAACCACAATATTTCTAAGTTTATTATAAGTTGGTCCATCATTCTCATTAGTATTGTCATTCTTTTCATCTTCTGGACGCTAGTGGCAATTTTTAGCCATTTATCCATTATAAGTGTATTAAAGCTAAAATAAAATTATAAATATACAATATCTTTGTAGTTGGTCAGTCACGTGCGACTTCCACGTTGCGAGAAAATACAGTCCAGGATTACTCTGTATAAACTAGAAAATCACCCGTCATAGTTTGACGGGTGCAAATTGCCTCTTCATTTGAGAGATTTCCCTTCAAATTTGACTTGTTTAAATAGATATATATGCGAGAGAAATGTTTAATATTGATTGAAAACAAATAAAATGAACATATATTTTATGACAGGATTTTTTTTTATTTACATTTTATTTAAATATTTCTTTATTCAAAAATCCTCTTGGTGAACAACATTCCGTGTGAAGTATTTTTCTTGTACTTCAGATGTCTTTGTGTAAATTTTAACGTGATTGTGAATCCTAGACCTTGAAAGTGCAACCTAGAGCTGTCGATGTGAAAAGACAGGCTCATCGAGTTAAATTCCAACATGATCGAAAGTTTGCCCCTGCGATTTGTCGATAGTCATCGTGCAAGCTGGAATTAACGGGAACTGGCGGCGGTTGAGAACGAATGGTAGATTCACGTCACTGGTGGCTAATTTAATTTTTGGCAAGAAAACAACAGCGCCACGATTGCATTCAGATACAATTTGGCGTCCAAACTATATCACGCGCATAATATACCACTGACGTAATTTACTACTTTATATTAAAAAACGGAAATTTGAGTTTGAGGATTAATATAATTTAAAATTTCTCGGGAACTATTGATCATAGCGAGATAAATTTTATATCAATCGATAGCAAATTTTATTTCACTATTTTAGAGCTATTAAATTTGAAATTAGAACGACAGTTACTATTTGAAATTTAAAATTACTGAAATTTAGGTTCTCTAACAATGAAATAATGCTGTTTAACGTCTCACAGAGCTATGGCGCGAGTTTTATTATTGGTGACGTCGGAGCGTTACCGGTGGATCTGGGCTATTATATTAGTAATCATGCAGTTTTGTAACTTAATCAGACAAAAATTAAAGTAAAGAAAACTCACATAAAAAGAAATATCTTATTATACCAACAGTACATGATGATTACTTAAAATAAAAAGTACAACGTTCAAGTAAAAATTTACACTTCTAATTTAATGAGTAAATATCTCAACAGGTTTTGCCAGTCGAGCATATATCTATCTATATTGTCGACAGAGGTTACAGTGAATCAAAACGTACAGCTATCGGAGCTTACTTTAAAAAATGCAAAACAAGTACAAAATTAATTATAATGATTTAATATTATTATGATTTAGAATTTAATCGGTAATCGCACATCCATTTTTTCCACTGCGCTTTTACTCTGACTGGTTTATCTATGCTTAAAATGCATCTATCTATCTTTCTTTAGTAAATAATAAATTATCTTTCTCTTTTTAAGCGCGCTCCGATTAGCGAAGAAATATCTTTTGATGGTATTTGTCCTTTCGTTTTCGAAGCGGATTGAAAATAACTTTGGAATGAATAGGGAATAAAAGCCTTTGTAGTTGAAAATCCCATAAAACCCCTTTAATTAATCAATCAATCGACCAATCAGTATTCTTTCTCTTGATTCGTTCCACGGCTAATGAATTTCTTCAGAAAATATAATTATGTTTAACATTGCTTATTCCAAAGACGGAAGATTTTATATTTAAAAGTCACAATTATTTTTTATTTTCCGAAATTCAGCTTACTATGATTTTGGATTTGTACTCGCACATAAACTGCAAAAGTAGGCCTAGTGTTAGGGCCACCATCTGTAATACAAAAACAGAACTAACTCTTTCTTTACACGTTTTAAATAGTAACTAACCTGGTAGCGTTTAAAAAAATATTACTTGAGGACAATTAATTTTCGAAAAAAATCAAAAATGATATGAAAAAAGCTGAATACATGCAAAAGATTTTAGAAAAAAAAGTTTTTGTTTATAAATATTTTAATATCTTTATTGTTTTTTTCATTAATTGTTCAGTATTGCCCTCCGAGCACGCTACTGAACTGTTCTATACTTAAAAAATGTGTTAAGCGCATACCCGATTGCAGTTTTTACTTAAAATTAACAAAAACAGAATATAAACAGAATTAAAGAATGAACGTAAGAAGCAGCAAACCGAACTACTGAGGCACAGACTTAAAGAAATGCACGGTTCTTGCGATGACCATAGTATAAAGACTAAATAGCAAGGCGTGGGGCACACCTAGATTGAACAAGCTGTAGCAAAGATGGCTACTACTAAACGACAGGCCGACCCAAGTTGCAAATGAATCACACAAGAAAGCACGTAAAGAGCTTTTCAATTTGAGAATCACCTTTTATGACTATGTTTGCAGGTTGACTAAGAGAACGGTCAATAGTTTTCGTAAAAAAGTTATTCAATTTTTAAGTAATATTATTTCATTTTACTGTTTTACTGGTACCTGATAATTTTTAAGAAAAGCCATATATGTTTTATTGTCAAATAAATTTCTTTGAATTTGGCAACCCCAAAAGGTTTTCTGGCGACCTCCACCCACAGTTTGCGCACCACTGAACTAGATAATCCGTTCATATCACAATGTTTCTTCATATTAAAACCCTGGAGTAAGTTATAAATATCATAAACTGTATTCTCTTCGAATTCAGGGTTGCAGTAACGTAACGGCAGAGTCCCGATTTTGGCAACGAAGATCCCTTGATTCGAGACCCGAAAGTTCTAGAAATTGTGTACATCCTCTGACAGCAGTTTCTTCGTCTGGCAATGGTTAAAAGTTACAAAATCCATTTTCAATAGTCTTTGCGAAAGATAGCTTATTTTTTTAAACATTTCAACAAAGATTAACTTCAAATTGGAACGCTACTTCTAAAAATCTCTTCTTTTCAAATACACTCCACAGCATAGTAATGCTTTGGTTCTATAGCGCTGACTTTACCATTGATCAGAAATACATATGCCATTCATTCGAATCTGGTTTGTTGCGGGGAAGTGGATGTGGATGACATAAATCATATGTCAGTTCCATCTGCTCTTTTCGCAACAAATCACCACAAATCATGTCCGCATCCATTTTTAGCTAAACTTCCCTTCTGAGCTTCAATAAATTTTAACTTGTGTCTCTGTACCTTAGGTATCGAAAGAAATCGTGTCTATTTATTTGACTTATTTTTTTGCATTTCGAGATAAATTTCCTGGGGTAGAAATGACAAATTAATTCATAATATGCTTCATAATAGAAAAAGCGACTTATTATCTTGAATCTTCTCCAGTAGTGAAATGCCATTTACGTCAAACAGAGAAAAATTGCTTATTTTGCACACTTTCCTCCTCCCCACCACCAAAAAAATTGTTTCTTTTAATTTTGAGAAAACGTTGTGTCGTACTACCAGAGAATTACGTTTCATTAATTATTTTTTCTCTTGAAAAAAATAATTTCGATAAGCCATGCTGTTTGAAGTGTTCTGAATATACAGGGTGTCGGAATCAAATGTCTCCCTAATTTGAACAGTCGATTAAAAAAAAAAGCTATTATCGATACGTTGGCGATATTAGGCAAAATTGGCTGTTGAATTCTAGATTTTGGCGACAATTATTTTTCGCGTATATATGAAAACTGAGGCTGTATGCGTACAAAATGCAAATTGTACAGAAATTGCCGCAGCGTGTTGTATTTGCTGCGGAGATGTTATTTCACATCGAAAATGAACACGATTTTCTAAACCACATCATTTTTTCAGATGAAGCAACATTTCATGTGGGCAACAAAGTGAATATAAGCACAACTAAAGAATTTGGGGCTCAGTAAATCTTCATGCAGTACAGGAAGTGGAAAAAAACAATCCAAAAATCAATGTGTTCTGCTCTTTTACGTGATACAGTCATAACACAATTTTTCTTTGCTGAGACTTCTGTGACGCCAAACATTTACCTGGACATATTGCAAATTTACGCAATACCCAAAATGCAGCATTTACAAAACACTGTTATCTTCCAACAAGATGCTGGGTCACGAATGTTCGAGCATTTTGCTGGAACAGGATTACCGGCTGGATATCCTCAGGCCTACTAAGGGTGCCCACGTGTAAGTGCACTGCTTTCTTAATAAAAACTTTGTGAGTACTGTTTTCTAATTTTACATTTTTCTTATACTTTTTAGCTTTCTGTTAAGTATAGCGAACTCTTCAAATTAGGGACATTTGATTCTGACATCCTGTAGTATGTCGAAGAGATGATTTCCATTTCACTACAAGATAATTAAAATTTGAGGAAAAATACATTTAAATATAACTTCGAAATAAATTTGACAATCCATAAATTAATTTTTAATGAAAACAACATTTTAAAATGCATCGTGGAGGAAAACTGTTTTTTTTTCAATCTCCAATACTTTTTCAAAGAATTTCAGAACAGCTAAAGTTGCTGACTAAATTTGAGAAAGCAGTTCTGCACTCATCAGAATCAAGCATGCATGTGAGGAGCAAACTCCTCCTCAAAATATAGTTACATTTGGAAAATTTCATTAAATAGGCAAATACATTCTTAATGATTAAATTCTCTTCCCACATCCCCAGAGCAGGTCGACTAGAAGAAAATGACAATGGAATCGTCCAAAGCAATTACGACGACTCTTCTCTTCCTTTCAAAGAACGGTCCAAGACGGTATACCGCAGAGACAGCTAGTCAATGCGTGGAAATTACTCAAGTGTCAGGGTGAGGAGGTGTTTTTCATGAGAATAGGAGATATTGTTTAGCAACGGATTCCCAAACCCTCCTCGCTTTTGCGCATGCGCCGGGCGGAGTTATTTTCATCAAAATAAGGTAAAAGTGAAGAATAGAAGGAGAGATGTTTACACTTTACTTAGCGCGATCTAAGAAAGAACTCTGGAAATGCGCTTATATGATTCATTGTCTGAACCCCATTCCGGTGTAAAATCTTCCAAAAGTTCTACTTTCGGAATCCGTTACCAAACAGTACTGACAGTGCAGTTGCCCTTGGCAATAGGCGCCAATGATGTCATGATTGCTATTAAAATTTGATGTGCATTTTGAAAGGCAATAAAAGTGCCCTTCAAACATTTGGGGTAACCTATTTTCTAGAAACAACCACATATTTCGTTCCCTCGGATAAGTAAGCAATTGTAGATCCATTTACCCGTGAACGGATTCACTAATAAAATCATTACGTTGATACAATCAGTTTTCAACTTTCATTTTTATCCTTAAATGTGAGTTATTTTCCTAAATTTCTTCAACTACTTTGGCGTAAGGTAATGAATTAAACGCCTATAACATCGAACTTTTTTCGGAAGTATGAAGTACAATTGATATTCTCCCATTATAAGAATTAGTTTAATTTCCGTTTTTCGCAATGATAAATTTGTCAGCACGATGCTATGTTTAAATTGCTTTGTGGCTCATACCCATAAAAATTTTCTTTTTCTGAAAGCTGCGCAGTAATCGCCTAGAACTGGTCACCGAAACTGAAAGCTCTCACTAAGATAATTTGAACCCAACAGAGATAATTACTGCACTCTTCTCTGAACTTTTACCTCCCCTCTGAACTAGTTAAACACTTAATGTCAGATATTCCCATCATTAAATGAAAATCACCTGAGAGCCCAAAACATAATTTTAGGTTTATTACAATTGCGGCCTTTTTTCTTACAACTGAATAGATGTCAAACTGATCTAACTTTATTGGAACTTACCGTGCACACGCTCTCCGACTCTGATGAGTTAGCGGCTGACCTTCCACCTCAGACAAACGAATGTATTTGTTCAGGGGGGTGGAAAAGAACGAAATCGAGGGCAAGTCACAGAATAATAACAGGGTTGTAATAAATACGACTTTGTTGGCATCTACAAACTTATAAAAATAGACTCATCTGATATCCCATAATGCTTAACTTCTCAGCCGCCCTCTCGTCAGAAGCCAGAAAATACACTCTTCTTCTTTAGGCTATATTGTCTAGGAATATAACGTAATGCACATGCGCCGTATCCTTCCTCAGTGCTGTTTTTCTTCAAAGGGTGTCTCTGTCACTTGCGAAAAATGGAGTATTCGTACCAAGCAGAAACGTCTTAACATATTAAACTATTTCTACGTCTTAAATCTTTACCTGCCATTCATTTTTGTTACTTCTCAAAATTTCTGAATCTTTTTCTCTTATTTATTTCCTCTCCTTTGAGACAAAAGAAAATACCCACATCATCGCATTTTTTTCATTTAAATATATTAATAATTTACGATTTGAAAAGGAGCACTGCAAATCGATATCGTTATTTTCGAAGCTTAAGGTAGTAAGGTAGAAACCGGGTTTACGCGAAATGTCTCTAAAATCACAAACCCAAAAAACACATATTGTACTGCACGGAAATAAAATCGCGAAGGCGAGAAATTTTTGTAAGGATATTCCCATTTTATTCTTTTAAAACTTCCAAAGAAGTTCAGTGATTAATTTTAGAGTGGTAAAATTAATATTAATGGGTGTTAACAAGATTATTTATAAAATTGTTCTCTTGTGCCTATTGCCCGAAATCGCCGGTGTGAATATTGTGCCCGACCGAGGGTTAACTTTATTAAAGCACATATCCTCCCTGTGGTGTGGTGCGGAAGTTTGAAAAGGGGGTGTCAGCTCAGGTGTCGTCCTCGTCATCTCACCGTGGTTAAAAATGACGAGGACCGTCCCCAAATGGCCCTCGTGTTGCTTCAAAACGGAACGTTACTATAACTAAAACTTACTAAAGAACATAATTGTAGTCTACAAAGAGATTCTTGAATTCGTTTAACATTCAAGATTCCTTTCAAGTTCACTAAATGTTTCGTTTTGAAAATTACTAAATTTATTTCAAAAATGAGTATTAGACATGTAGCTGGTCGTAAATATGTAAAGGGAAAAAAATTTAGCATTTTTTATTTTTAAGAAATATGTGGTTTCACAGTGCAACCAATAAACTGTAACGGGCTATTTTTCCTCCGAATAAGTTATCATCGAAATGAAATTTAAATTATGTGATTATTTATAAGTATGCGTGAATTTATTCGGGATATTCAACTTTCATAAAATTCAATATTACTTTCGAAGATTCGATTTTAAAAAATATCAAATAGATCAAAAGCAATTTAGCTCTTGCTGTGCCGATATCTTTGTGAATACTAACTGTTTTGAACTGGAATTTTTATATAAGATGGCCTATATGTATAG
Organism: Araneus ventricosus; assembly: GCA_013235015.1. NCBI lineage: Eukaryota > Metazoa > Arthropoda > Arachnida > Araneae > Araneidae > Araneus > Araneus ventricosus. The sequence continues at coordinate 40,513 of BGPR01010732.1, forward strand.
AAAGTAAGTTGTAAAAGAAAAATTACGCTATGTTTCGGCTATCCGCAGTAAAAAAAAGCTCAATGCGTGGTTTCACTGCGAAACCAATGAACGCGAAAGGGTTAACCGAAAAAACGTTGACCGAAACGGCCCCTCCCTTTAGTTCGATTAAACGGGGTTGTATAATCAACTAAAGAGAGCGTATAAAACAGATTTTGATAAATTGGCTGTAAAAATAATCCTATGAACACCATGTTTGTATGTGAAAAGGAAAACTTAAACGGTAATTCTTTTACTAGTGAATATACCAAGGGAATCAGAAATACTGGCTTGTGAATAACAGTTCGCTACTGTCATCACCGAAAGCTCAGGTCTAATGATAGGCTTTACTCATTATCCGCTTGAAGAAATAGTCAGGATGAATTCATTCCAATGCAACCTTTCATGGTGGATCGTTATATAAATAGAGTGAAACTTATAGCTCCTCGAAAGTGTGTTCTTTATATCGAATCCCTATTTATTCCAAGGTTTTTCTACTAGTGAGCGGCATTTCCATTATTTTATAGAAAATGTAAAGGAACCGTTTGTTAAAAGTAACTAGCAATAATATTGGTTAACGTATTACCATTAAATATTTTCAAATGCGAGGTTTTTGCATTATTCATAGTTACTGAGATAAAGGGAAAAAGGTAAAATACAGTGGAATCTCCCTATAACGAAATCGCTTGGTTCCAGTTGAAAAATTCGCTATAGAGAAAATTTCGTTATACGGTGATTAGAGATTTTTGCAGTTATTGAAGTAAATGTTACAAACCTTTTAGTATGTGCGATAAGTTCAAAAATATTTAATTATGACTTTCAATTAAAAATGTAGTAATATTTATTATTAAAAAAATCCCATCTCATCACATCTCAATCAATCAAATTTATTATAAATTTGTTAAAATTATACTAATTTTTATTGTATAAATAAAATGCTCAAAAGTGAAGGCAATTCACCAATTTAGAGAATAATATGTTCTAATACGGATAAACATAAAATGCATAATATCGCATCCATTTGCTGTTTCCACCCCCGCTCCAACCCGATTTTTGGAATCCCCACAACTGCATTACCCTTCACATAGCATTCTATTGTTATGTGTTATCGCTGGAATGAACAATGAGAGTGGTTCCAGAAACAGGCACGTGTAAGCGATATGTTTGCACAGAAATTAGCAACTTTCTTCAAAAATGAAAAAAACGAAAAGATAAAGGTCTAAAAAAATTCGTTATAGGGAGACAACCACTTCGTTATTTGGAGAATATTTTTAATGTTATTTAACATTCCGATTAAAAATTTCGTTATAGGGAGAAATTCGCTGTAGGCAGACTTCGTTGTAGGGAGATTCTACTGTATTACTTCTTGCACATTCAATAACAAATTTAAGAAATCGTCTCTGTTATATCAAAATGTCGTACATCAAATTTGTCAAAACATTGAATTGATGCAAAACACTTGCATAGGTTAGCTTAAATCTGCTCTCAAATTGTCTTATGCAATTATTGCATTTTCTCAAAAAATGGTGTATGTCGTTAGTGTTCTCAGCTGACATCAGAATTTTGACTATTTTTTGCTTTGTGTTTTCGACATAAGGTTTTTTTAATAAAACAGCGATGAAATAATTTCAAAATTCAGATGATACATATGATGTCGTCAGATTTCGCCTTGAAGGTCAACTAAATAAGAATAAAAGCAATTACTACTGAATTAACTCTGAAACATAATAATTTGCAAATTAAATTTGTTTTTAAAAGACTGAAGAAATTTATGTATAGAAACAGAATAAATTTGCTTGGGTTTAAAATCTTTGCTGTGAAAATAAATCAGATCTTGTTTGAATCAATTTACCGCGGTAAATACGGGAGTGTGAGGTATTTGCTTTGATTCAATTATCTTTGTATGCTTTTAACAGTAAATAATGGAAATTCTAATTGCATTTTTTAAATTTTATGAATTGTTTTTATTATTTAATATGTTATTTGATACAATTATATTACGTTCTCTTTGAATGAACATTTTCAGAACGCAGATCGAAGCATCAAAAATACATAGGTGGATAGAAATATTTTAACAGGAATGTTTCAGAGTCATATTTTGAAAAAGAAAAGTATGTTGATGAAAACATCAATGTTCGAATATGCTTCACATTAAAAGTTAGCCAATGAGCAACTATTGTGCTGAAAAAGGAGATAGCTGTTTCCTAACATATAATACATAAGCTCAGATAATGTTTAAATTTTGATAGATGTTCCGAAAAAGACCGGACTTTTGGCATTTTTACGACTAAGCTCAGACGGAGAATAATTGAGGCTCTGCTCAATGGACACCACAGGGATTACAAAGAACATCAGAGGATTTTATTTCGGATGGAAAACCTACTTTACTGGTGAAAACCGTCTGAAGGAAATTGGAGCTGGTAGGCTTGTGAATTATAGCCAGCTGCTCTGACCACCGAAGCCACCGGATGGATTAATGTTTTCCTCTATTATCTCCAGAACAGAGAAATTCTTACCCAATTTATTGTCTTTCACTGAGATTCGTTAAATAAAAACTTTTTCCTTCGCTTAAAACTTTAGTTTCTACATATCGAGATACATGAATGTTACTCCTATCTATCAGGTAGATTCTTTATAGGAATACGTTCTATAAAACGCGTAAGTTAGTGACGACGTAATTAACACGGCTTTCGGAAAATTTCCTCGTATTTTCTGCAATCATGGTCCCTCAAACCTAAAACCACTCCTCATTCATAAGTTACTAACAGTACTCGCACGGCGTTGCCCGTGGAATCGGGACTTCAACAAAATAAAAAAAAGTCCACATACAATTACATAAATGAAAGTTTTAAAAACGAAATCAAAACAGAAATATATATATTATTGAGTTTGTCCGTTTATTTTTCCTCTCGACCGAGTACCGTTAATCCAAAACATAAAAAATTACAATGTACCAAAGTACAATTAATATTTATTACACCGCAAGCAAAGTATGAAAGGCAAAGAAATAAGTTAAGACACGCTTAAAAATGATAATCGAAGTCATCCAGTAATTAAATCATCTCCTCGCAGAACGCGAAAGTAATGACGTCACCCTGGCCCGTCAGCCAATGAAATTGCCCGACACGTTCCGGAAAGATGTCGCGGGCGGTAGCTTCGCTAAAGGAAAAATATCGTTCAACTACCAGGAAAAAATTAATTAAAAAAACAGAAAAAGATATTTTAACTATTCTTGTTTTAAATCCGACAGAACTGTTGCAGTTATAAGCTGAAAAATGTTCAAAATGATATCTTTATTAGAACATCGGATACAAGAGTTTTAGAGATTCCAGGAAATTTTATTTTTGAAAAGTGACTATTTTTAAAAAAATTCCAAAAATTCAGTAAATTACGTTAGAAATTCGAAACTAACTTCATTAGAATGGAAATCGTTTGCTCTTTCCAATGGTTTATCTATTTTTTTCGCACAATTATTCAAAACCATTCTATTGAGAAATTAGTGCGAAAAATCAACCAAAACAACACAAAACATTAAATAAAAAAATTCTAGATTAAATTTTAAAATTTCGGCTTCAAGGTGCATTGAGTTCCATTATGACTACCTGTGTGCCAAATTTCATAGCTGTAAGATAGATTCGTCTGGACAACGCAGAAACACACACACATGCATACACACAAATATTGCCTTTTATAAGTATAGATATACGGGGTCTCCACACTTATCTTGGTCCAATAGCTAATTTCTAAACCATAATATATAGACATATAGTTCCAATTGAAAAAAATGCTTTAAATTAGAGGACGAATTACATTTTATGTTTCTTGAGTCTATAAATATATTTCTGAAAAAGTTACGAATTCTAATTTTTTATACGTTCTCCCGGTACTATCAGTCATATTTAGTAAAATATTTTTCACACACTAACATTTTAAACAAAAAAAGTTCCACTCTTTTGCGACTAAAACTGATCGAGTTATTAAGCTTTGAACATCACCGACTTAGACCACTTTACACCATTTCAATAGCAGCCTTGAAGACGATCCACCAATCAGTGGGTAACATTTCGTCGAGGCCGCTGATTGGTTTAAAATTATGAAATTCAAAGCTCTATAACTTGGTTAGCTTTAGTCGCAGAAGAGTGGAACTTTTTTTGTTTGAAATGTTAGTGTATGAAGAATATTTTACTAAATCTAACTGATAGGACCGGGGGGCGTATAAAATATTAGAATTCGTAACATTTTCAGAAAGATATTTAGTGACTCAAAAAAACATGAAATATAATTCTTCCCTTCATTTAAAGCATTTTTCCAACTGAAACTATATGCTTATCTCTAACTATTTAAAAATTAGAATAGACTACTATAAGTATGGATACCCGTATATTTAATAGTATGCAATCAACAAGAAAAAAATAGCAAATTTAAAAAATTAAAAAAAAGTTTTTTTAAAAGGGATGCAAAATTTAAAGCTAGAGCAAGAAAAATGGCGAAAGGGGGACTAGTATTTAACGTATGACTTGTTCTCGATAGCGTGGGTAACTTTTATTCTTTGGCATTTTTCATCATGGGGGTAAGTTCTTTGATTTTACATTATGAAAGCTTATTAATTAAGCTTGATGGATAATATTTTGATTATCTTATTAGCGTTTTTGATGTTTGTGTGTTGTAATTTCCTTTTTCGTTTGATCTTTGTTTGTGGATTTGCCTCCTAGGATTCTTTGTTTGGGGAGTTCGGGCTGTAAGAAGCTCTGTTTAGCTTAAGGCTTGCTCCTTACAGAAAATTTCCCAAATATTCTTTTGAATCCATTTCGAATAGTTCTTAGCCCTTGATAAATTGAACTAGAATGGATTCCTTGTTTTGTTTCTTGCTTTTCGCTACCTTCGAATTACTCTAGGATTGCTTTTATTACCTTCCTTTTTTAATTTTGGATATATTTGTTTATCTGTCTGTATATTTAATATGTGTACAGAGCTTTGTCAATGTTATCTAGTGAACACGTAACTAGAGTAATTTTGATTGTACCGGCTGGAAAATGATTTTTTTTCTATTCTGGACACATTTCTTACAAATAAGGTACCATATCTGTATATCATATAAAATGTATAACCAATTTTTGGAATAAAAAAGTATTTATTTAAATTATTATTGCTAAACTTTCTAGAGCCTTAATTCTCAGTTTCGATCAAAAGAATATAAAAGATACTCGAAGAACTGTGACATAAGTCCCTTTTAGCTATTTTCAAAAAATATACTAGTGTTCCTACATTCTGACTGAGCTACGACTTATATTTACCAAAGTAGATCTTATTTCATATAACATGTATCGATGTTATTTCCAAAAATTCAGCGTTTTCGAAGATTTCACATCAGATTCTTAAGCTGATACTCTGTGAATATAAAAAATGGTAGTTGTGAAAACAAATTTTTGCTTTCTCTAGGTGAACAGCCTATTTTTATCGAATATATGCATGAGAACATTTTTTTATTCAAAATAAATATAATAGAATGATAAAAAAAACTACAAACAGCCGTGCTTTTCTTAAAGAAGGGAGAATGCTTTTTCTTAAGCTTCGGGGAAAATAACGAGATTTTCGTTCGATATATATCCTGTTTTTCAATATATATGTGAAAACGCTTTTTTAATCCTTGTTTTTAGAAGAATATTATACAGTATTATAGTATTTCATTTTGCAGGATCTTCTGGTGTCGTTATTTTGTGGATTTTCTGTAATCTAATTATTTGTGTGGAGATAATGCTAAAAAAGGCACTTTCCTTTCAATAGTGATTAATTAGTGATAAATATATTTATTTTAGATTATTTCGAAAATTTAAAGTTATCGTTTTATTATTCTTTAAGTTTCGACATTTAAAAAGAAATGTGCTGTTTTTAATCAAAATTGTTTAAATTTTTTATTCCGTTAAAGTTTTATCTTATAAAGTGACACTGAATGATAACACTTGTGTATATCATTTAAAATAAGTAGCCATTTTCTCGAATAAAAACAAGCGTTGGTATTCACTATCGTTGAAAATTTTCTAGTGCCATATTTCTTCCTTTTTTTATCATAACCGGAATTTGCAATCTTCTAGTAAAAATTAAAGATATTTTAAGAATTCTTTAACATGTTTGTTCTCGAAATTTAAAAATTCAAATCTATTCAATTTTGGAAATTAAAATATCGAAGAAATTCTAGAAATTTTGTAATAAGAGTCCTTCATAATTATTTTCTTTTACAAGGTAATCAATGGTTCGATCGATTGTACTGATATACTGAGCACTATAAATTTTGCTGCGCCTACCAGATCTTTGCGGAACCAGGGTTCTTTTCCTAATGTGTATTCTAGATTTAATTATATTGACAGGTTCTCGTTGTATAAATTTTATAAGACTTTTAACGAGATCTCTGGGTAACTGGACATTTATCATAAGTCTCCTACTGCTTTTAAATCGAATTGTTTTCGACTTTAAAATACATGACCTGATTTCTTTTTCTTTTCTTACACTTGACTATACATATTGAGATTTTTATACGTTGATCTAGTGTTTGTGTGTGTTTGACTTTTTGACCCTTGCTTTTTCAATGGTTTTTTGATTTGGTGTTCTGAATTTTTTTTTTTAAATTGTGTGATTTTTATTTTTATAATTTTAATGTGACGGCGTGCAACATGGGCTTTTGGAGCCTCGGTGTATTTTTAGTACTTTTGTAATTGCCTGTTTTCATTTTAAAGCTTTTATGTGTTTACATTTTTATAATTGATGAGGTTTTGAGCTGAGAACTGTTGTATTCTCTGCAGTTACTTTTTTTTCTTTGTGTTTTAATTCACTTTGTGGCTTGCGTTTTCTGTATGTTTTCGATCATGCACTCTGTAAATGGAGTCATCTCTGTAGTGTGCTTTCTTTGAATTAATAAATAAATAAATAATCGTTTGCAAAACCTATTTATTTTATTCTATTAATGGATTGAGCTTTTGATTGAAGACTTTTGAAATAAAATCCACTTTTGTAAACATATAACATGTGTGGCGATTAAACAAGATTAGCCTGCAATTCCAAGGGGTTTTTGTAGTATGAAACAACCACGACGAAAGGATACTCATGTCGGTGTATTTTGATGATATAGTTTAATGAAATAGACGTTATTGCCGCGACGCGGCTTACATTCGTTAACGATACAAAATTACAACTATCATTTTTTTTGGAGGTGTTGAGGCGCGCGCAACAGCGCCCTCGTGTGGCCAATGTTTCGGCACAACATGTATTGATGTCGTTTCCAAAGTTTTGCGTTCTTAAGCATTTCACAATCATATTATCGAATCGATGCTCCATATATATAACAAGAGGTAGAAGTGACAAGTTTGTGTTTTCTTAAGACGAGCAGCATATTTTCATCGAATATTTCTACAAGCGAATTTTATTCATTCAATATAAATAAATATAGCAGAATGATAAGGAAACTGCGAAGAGGCGTATTTTTCTTATAAAAACGAGAATGTTTTTTACGTTGTGTGTGACAAGGGGGAAAACATCGGGAATATCTTTCGATATCTATTCCATTTTTTTCGAAATATTGGTAAAAAAGCTTTTATACTCCTTGTTTTTTTTTAGAGGAATAATTGTCGAGTGTTAGAATCCTGGAATGTGTAGGGTTTTCTGGGAAGTTTTATTTTCTGAATTAATTTTGTAATCTAAATATTTGTAAAGAGAAAATGGTGTATTTTTAACGTTGATATATTGTGAAAAAACAAAGAAAGTTGTTGAAATGTTATGTTGCTGGCCTTGAACTAAAAGTTCTTGACATCCACAATTCGTTCGTTCGTCTACAATTTCTTCCTTTTTATTAAAACATACAAGTGATTTCACTGGACATGAAGATCCAGGTAAAAATAAATGAAGAGAAACGTATGTGATGAATTATTATGTTATTAATTAAAAATTGCAGATTTCCATTCGATATAATATTCGGTACTTTTCCGATAGGCGGGGGTAAATGTCGACAATTGTGAACCAAGTCGCCGGGCGCAAATGTCGCCAAAATGTGGTGGAATTCTACATTATTTGGCGATTTTTCGCTTGCGCCCGGCTAACGAAAAAGTACCTAAATATTCAATATCTAATGTGGTACATCTCTAATGCAAAAATGCCTGTATTGTATTTATAGTAACGTTTCAGTATCAGAAGATTATTTATCTCTTGTTCTTTTTCTAGAGATATAAACCTACTTTTGTTACCTACAGTTGGTTTGAACTTTGAGAAAGTATTTGTTCAATTCAATTACAGTGAAACTACGATTAACCGCCACTCGTTTAACCGCCAATTTTTGCTATCCTCATAATCTGAAAAGCAAAAAGTAAAGTAGGTTTATAGTTTTACCAGATATTTCTGTACATTTCTACTCTTGTATTGAAGTTTTTATTGATCGCTATGTGAAATTAAATACAAACGTGTATCTAATTTTAAAGGATTTCACATGTCCACTTTTAAAGGATTTTATTTTCATTTTCGTCCCAAGATAGCAGTCAAATTACGTTACTGTACATACTGTTACGAACATGGAAAGACGCTTCCCTGCAATGTAAGTCTTATGGTTGGGAAGAGAGTTTTACGAGTTTAAGCATGGATTGACGGGCCGCGGCTGTTTTGGGATCCCTGACCTTGGCGATGAACTTGACGACCATTTTGGCGATTTGGCGACAAATTTGGCGACCTTGGCAACAAATTTGGCGACAAATAGATGATTCCAGAAAATGCAACCATTTTCTCGATATTTCTATTAGGAAAGAGAATACGCTTGAATACACGAGAAAACTCCATGTGACGTCACGGCCTGTCGGAGAGAGTATATAAGGACCGCGCCTGGATCAGAGGGAATGTGTTGATCCCTTGGGAACGACTTTAGAGTTTCGTCTGCAGTGCGAGCTAGGAAGATGGTGAGCTGAGTGCTATTGAAAGTGCAGTTATTGTCGTTATTAGTTATTTGCTGATTGTTTGTGTTGCTAAATATCAAAATGCAGAACTGTTATTACCTGTGAATTGTTGTCTGTTTACGTTGCTGATCTGTGCAAGAATTATTGTTTCTTGTACCTGTGCTACGTGTTTTCCTGCATATTTGTAAATAAACCTACATTCTCCATTATCCTGCGTGTTGGACTGTTTACACCATACACCCACAGAAAGACTTTTGTAACAATACGTATTAAGACATTTCTTTTATCCGTCACAGCCCTGGTTCGGACAGTGACAAATCCAAGTTCCACAGTACATTGGAATTTCTCTTTATATAAATTTTCGTCGCTTAACAAGAAACACCACCTATCTCAATTTTTTGAAATTTCAAAGAGGAAAATTCATCTCAATTTTTTGAAATTTCAAAGAGGAAGATTCATCTAAATTTTTTGAAATTTCAAAGAAGAAGATTCATCTCAATTTTTCGCACCAATAACAAATATTTCTAAATTTATTTTTCACGTCTGGTTGGAAGATGCGGTCTCATGTTCGGAAATTTATTCGGTATTTAGTACGAAAAAGTCAGTTCAATATTTCTCTTTGAAATTTCAAAAAGCTTCCTGAGGACCTCAATATTTTCAATATGTCTTTTAATGTTTCTAATATTCAGTTTTTAAATTCTTTGTTTGAGTCAGGCGACGCTGTAATTGGAGTTTCTGTATTGCGCATCTTCTTAGAACAAATAAATAAATAAACTCTTGTTATATTTGCTTGACATCTTTCCGTGATTAACTTCATAAAAAATATAATTTAAGAAACGTTTATAAATGTCTAATTATGATTCATTGTTTCAAGTTTACCTTAAATGGTTTTACTCGAAATGCATATTGCATTATTACCAAACTATAATGCTGCGCATTCTAAAATTAAAAATGTTCTAAAGTGAAGCATGGAGAAAACTAAATTTTTTTCTGGTTTTCAGTTCACTGCAGAAGACTCAAACATCTGGTTCCGGTATATGAAGTTGAAAATCTTTTTAACTGATTTGGAATATTTTGTTTATATATATAGGAGTTTTCCAACAACAACAACAAAAAAAAACACTCTTTATTTAGTCGCCTATTTTTTTTATTGTTTTTTGAGGAAGAAGAAAGTCCCGATAAGTTGAGAAGAAATTCGTATTCGCTAATGATAAGCATTCGCCAAGAATGGTTACTTATAAAGACTAAACTATTGAGTAGCACAGCTTGTATTTCGAAATCAGTTTAATCAAGCAGATTAAAATAAAATTCATTCAATGTTCAGATAAATAATTTTATGAAAGTGATAGTATTGTGAGGAAGCTTGAATTATGGTAAAAATGACTGCGTACGTCAGAGAATATCGTAAGACTTCTTTGCTATCAAATTTATTGTCAAGTAGTTGGGCATTTTGAACCATTACTTTTTTATAACTGTGTAAACGCTGATTCTAGGCTTTCATCACAAATTGCATATCTTGTACTTTTATTCAACATTTGCTTTGTTTTAGTTTGTTTAATTTTTGTTTCTTAGGAGAGAATTTTGAATTTGATTGTTTTCCTGCCACACCCTATATGATTACTGTTTAGGATCTTATAATGGTAAGTTAAAAGTATAAAGTTACAGATGTAAGAAGCATTTTTATCCCTAATTATAAGAATTCACTTGATTATACGGACTTATAAAATCGTTTTTAAGCAAAAATTTCAAAAATTAAATGTCAGTAAAAAAAGATTTATTTTCTTATTGATACTTTTAGAGGTTGAATGAATTTTAGCAAATATATCATCGTTATAAAATGTTTATCA
>BGPR01010733.1:0-34375 GCA_013235015.1 Araneus ventricosus
AATTTTTATATTTACACATAGTAAATAGTGCACACCATTAGTATCATAAAAGGGTAAAAATTCGAAAATTCACAGAACTTCTCTATATACGCAATTGTAAATTTCAGAGTTTGGCGACACGACAGTGACAGAATCAAAGGATCTCACTCTAGAAAGACCCACACACATCTGACCATGGCTAAAAACTGGTTTGGTTAGATCTAAACAAACTTTATCAAAAGTTTGTCCCTGGGCTTTATTTATGGTCATTGAAAAGTCTAATCTAATGGGAAATTGTTTACGCCTGAATTGAAAAGGCATATTACTATCAGATGGAATGAGAGGTATGAGGTAGGATTAATTGTTATCAGTATTCATTTTTTTTTGCCACTATGCATTTCTCTGCAAATGAAATGCTATTAGTCTCGTACCATTGCACAGACCTTTAGAAGGTGCTAAATTTCTTGGTAACATAATGATAGCTCCTGGTTTTAATTTTAATGTGTGAGGTGGCATTCCAGTTGGAGTTAAACTGTTTAAAAATTCTTCGTTGTATGCGAGTTTGTCTTGCGGGTCATTACTTACTATATGATCCATACTCTCATAAATCACTTCATTTCCTGGCATACAGGACACGATTATTAATTTGCATCGATAAATCTTTTGTTACGGTGAGAATAGCTCGACCTTTAAGCTCTTCTGGTGTCACTGTTTTAAAATCTATGTCACTAAAGAGTTGTTGAACGGGATCTTGAATTTCTGGATAGCAAAATGAGGGCAACTGAATTTTCTCTCCACTTACACTTTCACCAACATGTAAAAGCCAATTCGCAAATTCTTTTTCAGAATCAAAAGCACGCATGCTTTCAGTTAATTTCATAACGAAAAAATCAGAAAATGCGCAATTGCCCATAGCCAGGTTTAAATCTTTCATTAGAATACAGTGGAGCAATCCTGTGGTAAATCTGACCATGGATTCGGAAGCAATATTGCCAGGAGGTGTTTTTACACTCATGGCCATAAATTAAGGATAATGAAGTTCAGGCAAAGAAAGAGACAGAAGCAGAACAAATTTGACTTATTTGTAAAGTCTATTTATTAAACAAAAGGTAAAGAGCAAAACAGATGCTATATGTTTGACATAATTAATAAAAATTGCGATTTTTACTCCCTGGAGCAAATTTCATTTCAAAAAATTTTTTATTTAATGTTTTGTGTTGTTTTGGTTGATTTTTCGCACTAATTTCTCAATAGAATGGTTTTGAATAATTGTACGAAAAAAAATAGACACACCATCGAAAAAAGCACACGATTTCCGTCCTAATGAAGTTAGTTTTGAATTTCTAACGTAATTTACTAAATTTTGAGAAATTTTTAAAAAATAGTCAATTTTGCCATCGAAATTTTATTTTTGTTTTTAAATTTGCTGCATCCAAAGTTTTAATAACACTATTATTTTCAATTTTTTTCAGCTTATAACTGCAACGGTTCTGTCGGATTTTAAACAAGAACGGTTAAAATATCTTTTCCCGTTTTTTTTTAAATTAATTTTTTCCTGGTCAGTTGAAAGATATTTTTATCTACCGAGCTTCCTCCCGTGACACTTCTCCGGAACGTTGCTAGCAATTCCATTGGCTGACGGGGCAGAGCGAAGGTGACGTCATAACCTTCAATTGAATGACTTCGATTATTATTTTCGGATTCGATTTTTATTTTGCTTGTTGTATAATAATCATTTTCACGTTGCGATTTTTTAATATTGTTTCGGATTAACGTATTCTGTATTGCTTTTCTACAGTGGAAATGTCATTATCGCGAAGAAAAATAAGCGGGAAAATCAAAAATGTGCATCTTTTGATTTGTTTTCAGAACTTTTTCGTGTCATTGTGGGCGGTTTTTTCCTTTCTTTTTTTCATTTTGTTGAAGTCCTGATTACACTGGCAACGCCTTGCGCGTTGAAATGTCATTATCGCGAAGAAGAATAAGCGGGAAAATCAATAATGTGTATCTTTTGTTTTGTTTTCAGAACTTTTGCATGCCATTGTGGACGTTTTTTTCTTTTTTTTCTTCTTCATTTTGTTAAAGTCCTGATTCCACGGCAACACCGTGCGCGTACTGCTTAATCTCGAAAATTTTTTATTTAATGTTTATGGTTGTTTTGGGTCATTTTTGGCACGTTTACGGCCGTAGTATCTTTCCTAATGATCGGTGAAAAACAATCAATGCACCATCGAATAGAACGAACAATTTTCGTTCTAATGAAGTTTGTTTTGAATTTCCAACATAATTTACTGAATTTTTGAGAAATTTTTAAATAATAATCACTTTTATGGTAATTTTTGATAAGGATTTCTTGAAATTCTCCCATCTGACGTTCTAACAACTTTTTCTAACAATTTTCATTTTTTTTTTCAGCTTATAACTGAAACGTTTCTGTCGGATTTAAAACAAGAATGGTTAAAATACCTTATTCCTTTTTTTTTAGTTAATTTTTCCCTGATCAGTTCAAACAGTTTTTGCTAGTGAGATTTGACAGCGAGAGTTTCTCCGGACGATCCCAGAATGCATTGTTGCTTCCTCGCAGGAAGTAACGTAATGTGCTTTCATTCCCAGCCTGCATTTCTACAATCCGATTCCTTCCGGTTACGTCATTACATTCGCGTCATTGTCGAGAGGAAAAATAAGCGGGAAAATCAACAATGTCCCATTTTGTCGAAGTCCTGATTCCACGGGAAACGCCGTGCGCGTACTGCTAGTATAAGGTATAAAATGGTGGAAAACATAATTTTTTTTAAAAAATGGGAAACAGTTTTTTCAAAAGTGGGTCAAACATCCCAAGTCTCCCCATATTTTTATTATAGATTTAATCATTTCTGTTGCCATTTGATTTGTAGGGATCTGTAATCTTTTAACATATTATTTTTAATACTAATTTTTATATGCTACGATGTACAATTTTTATTCATGAAAAAAAGGTAAAAAAAAATTTAATTTTACACAAGTATGTAAAAAATATTAAAAATTGTATGGATGCTGCCATTTAAGCTTAATAAATAACCCTATATTAGTGGTCAAGTTTTCTATTTTTTTTCACTGTTTTTTTTTAGTTTTTAAATTTTTTTTATCTGTTTACGAAGGAGACATAATAGTCAGCGAAACTTTTACATTCGAAAAGAAAGCATAATTGACTAATTATTGGGCAGATTTTGCATAAGTTTATTTCTTATAATAAAAGAATAAAATTAGTCATTGAAAACAACTGCAAGAAAACTTGGCGTTTTAAAATAAATAGCATTTTTTAAATAAACTGTGCATTAGTTAAATTAATGCCATTAACAAACGATTTAAAATAACTGAATGCCACCATTTAACAGGAAAGTATTCAATTATATACTAGATTAAGGAATATCATATATTTATTTATTAATAAACAATCTAGTAAGTCTAGTATTAAGTTTTTGTACTCTTCTTCTTCTGAATTTGACAGCTTTGCCTTTTTTTTATATTCCCATTTTTAATAAAAGTAAATTTAGCTATTTAATTGTTTTTTATACATGATTGAATCTTTAATATTAGAAATATTCTATATGAATTTTTTTCTTTAATTCTTTTTGAGAATGTAATGTCAATTTTAATGTTTTCTAAAAAATACAAAAGAAAACTACTAAATTTCATTCTAAAGAACTTTTAAATAATTAGTTAGCTTTTAATTAATCTATACTTATAAAAGGTAATGTTTGCGTGTGTCTGTGTGCGATGTTCAGACGAATCTATCTCACCTACAGCCATGAAATTTGGCAGTCGTAAGGTTACTCAATGCACCTCGAACTAACCTCGGGTCTAACTCCTGCTATTGCAGGTTTGTTTACTGTTCGATCACTATGTTTCGCTGCTGCTGTGAACGATTTCCCCAATTTCATTTTATTTCTTCGGGGTACCTGGAGCATCCACGATAGCTTGCCGTTACAATTGGCACGTTTTATCTCTATTTCGGGTTTACCTTTATTGGGGCATTCCTTGGCCAGCGCAGATCACGCATTTGGGATTACTGAGCGCCAGGGCCAGTTAGTGAATATCATCCCAATTACATAAAAATTCCTACGATGTTCCATATTCGTGATAAATTTCCAACCGCTTCTTAAAAGAAAAAATGTCACTATAGATTATGACTAGAAAATATTTAATTTGAAAATATTCTTTGACAGATGAAATAGCTAATCAATTCCTTAAAATAAAAACTGTTAATTTTTTTTCTCACCAAGTTCTTTTATTTTAATTCAGGTGTTAATTTTAACTAACTCTCCCACTATTTCCTTTGCCGTTATTAAAGGAGATATGAATCCCGATACTTTCCAAAAAAATTTAAAAGGACTTTTAAATGTTAATTTATGTACGGATATTTGAATTTTGAAATATCTGGTTCGCAATATTTACTTCATTTAGTATGTTAAATCAAATAACTAAAGTTAATAAAAATTCAAATGAAGTTTATTTTCGATTTATTGGATTTATAATTTCTTTTTCATGTCAATAATATATTCATAAAAAAATTCGAAGCTATAAAATATTGTGATACTTGAATGAGATCTCACATATTTCACACTTTTGAAGCGACATTCCCACGTCTTTTCTGACAACGGTTTTGGAGTAAGATATATGAAGTGAAAAAAGTGCTTTTTTAATGTATTCCAGCACCTTACAGAACTTGCAAAAATATTATATATGCTTTCATATAAGTCACAAAAAATGAATGTACAGAGAAGAAGGTTTTGAAATGTCTCTTAGAATAAAATTCAAATTAAAACTTATGCAGAGTATATAGTGTGGTTTGGAATTCTTTGCAAGATAAGGGCTTTTGTAAACCTTTATGGAAAACCTCTCATAGTAGATCCGTTATAGTTAGAAATACCATAATTTGTTTGGTTGAAATCCAGACACGTCGAGGGGGGGGGGCAAAAAATAATAAAAAATTATAAAACCTGTCTGCCGCCGCCCCCCCCCTTTCATAATACACAAAGTTTGTGGAAGTGAAAAAAAAATTAAGACGTCAGAATGCAAAGGATATACAATTTTTATTAATGTTTGATAATTCAAAATTATAATAATGAAAAACAGAATAAAAACAAAACTGTTAAAACTTTTAATTTTTCGTTTTAACTGTTGCAGGTCCACTTTTTCATTAACAATGGATGTAAGCAATGAATTTTCTTTCATCGGCGGAATGGTGTTGGCTTATGTGAAAACGCTCTCTATTATAACCAAATTTTTTTCTCGCCGCATTCACTGGCATAAATCCAGACGTTTTGAAGATCCGGACATTAGTTCTGACGTGAGCTTGAAATCCGGAGGTATGGTAATCCTAGTTCCCAGATAGCAAAGAACGTTGCGGAAAGGTTGCCATTTCACTTTCTATAGGTTGTCCGCGAAAGCATTTCCGCGTAAACCGTTTTGGAAACCATTCTCTCAAAATTGACGTAAGAAAGCTTTTTATGAACCACCTGTCCCATCGTGTGTAGCCCCGTCCGGTAGAGTGGTTGTTGAGTTTGCCTTCCACCTCTATGAACGCGGGTTCGTTCCCTACCTCGGAGGAATTTGGAGTTTTGTCACAATCTACGACGAAATCGTACAAGTAAGTCCAATTAAAAATTAGATTAATCAAATTAATTGAAATTAATAATTAAGCTTTGATTTAGTAAGATTCCTAATTAATTTACATTCCAGAAAACTCTTGAGTTGGACTAAGATGACGTCAGAAAAAGGGGGATAAAAAAAGGTGGTTGGACCCTTCTGTAGGAGTACGGCTTCGTAGGGGGGGGGAGAGGGTTTTATTTTGTCCGCCGAAGGAGGGCTCTTAACCTTTTGAAAGGCCTCAAACAAGCTTAAGGAAAGCCTGAATAAAAGCTTAGGGAAATCTTACAGAAAATCTTGTTTCCTGTTGACTAGCGAACCTTTCCGCTACCTTGCCGAAAGGTTCAACCCTTGTCATGGAAACCTTTTAGACAAGTTTTCTTTGCTATCTGGGTTATAGTAGCACTGTCTATACAGTTCCCCAAATATAATTCTTCTTTTTCTGATAAGCTTTCAATTTTAACTGATAACCCTTTTCCTGTCGAGTATTTTACCGTTTAAAAACAAATAAGTCGTTCTTGTATACTCATATCACTTTCAGAGTCAACTACATTAACATATCTTAAAATAACAGATAATTATTCTTGATGGCTCTGAAGTGCAATCTAATAGAATTGTGAAATATTTAGCTTTTTTATTTAAACATATTTACTTTCTAACTTTTTTTAAATCCAGAGCAGAAATTAGTTCGTCTTGTATTCTACGAGATAAAAAGGAACGCGATGCTGATTTCACATAACGATCCAAATATTGTTTCATGATTGGGTGAAATCTTGCAAGTAATTCTACGAAATTACCTTTGTGTGGTTTATATAAAGCTACTTCCTTTGAGTGCCAAATTATGCTCTGATAAATATAAAATTAAAGCCTGTATTCGTTCATAAACACACTTTACACAGAGTGTTTCGGTTTTAGTTATGTTTCATGTTCTCTGTCATAATGTTTCCCAGTTTCAAATTGTAAATTATCTTTCATGACTTTGTAATCACGAACATGAATGAAACTCAATCATTAAGTCAAGTTAAACACAAAGAAGTTGTAATGGATTTCTCATGTGTGGGATTTTATATCCAATTTCAACGATGATCCAGTTTGTCTTTTATGGTTTTATTGACACACACAACACCACTACGACATATATATACAAAGGTAGAAATCACATGGCTTATAGCCGGATCAAAATCTACACCCGCTCGGGGGTAGGGTCAGTAGGAATCTGAGTGTGAATCCCTTCGGGGGTGGGGATGACAGTTCTACTTTTCCCTTTCTAGGGAATACTGTAGTCAAGTTGCCACAGAAGCAGTGGCGAATCCGAGGGGGGGGGCTAGGGGGCTGCAGCCCCTCCCAGAGCTAAGTCGGATTTCTTGATTTTATTTAAAATCACTTTAACTGTTGGGTCTCACTTTCCCTTTTATAAAAAAATAATAAAAATGTGACAACATCGCTTTTGGGCTTGACAGGCTCTCACACTTTCCTAGTCATTCTACTTATACTTGTAGCGTTGACGCGGTCGAAGACATTTTTTGGCTAGTTATTTCATTGTATTTTTTATTACAATGTCGAAAGTATTGTATTGTTCTTTGTGATTCTAATTGTCAGGTGAGTAAAGTCTGTAAAATTAAAGTGTTTTGATTTACATGAGCCATGAGATTTAACATTCGTCACGACGATACAAAATTTTTACGACCTCAGCCTCCCCCAGACCCAAATCCTGGATTCGCCACTGCACAGAAGTGGTATTTGAGAGTAGCATAGGAGAGTAATCATCCCATCTTCGTACTTGATGTTCCTCATTCTTCAATTTTCTTAAATAATTTCAGAAAAACTTCTGCTATTTTTATCAATAGGGAAAACAGTACATTATGTGACATCATTTTGAATGATAGCCGTTCTAAATTTACAAGTTATAATTTCAGGCCAATTACTAGGATCATTGCTATCGACATTTCGTTTTCAATTCTTTGTTGATCCTGCGATCCTTTGACTAATTCATTTTGTCCGTTATTCGACGCTGACAAAAAATCAATCGTCTATAGATTTTCCTCGTAAGGAAACATAATTATGTTTCTTTTTTTTCAGTTTTGCTATAATGGCTTTCCTCTTCATTAAGACGAAAGCTGTCTTTATGATGATTAGGACTGTTTTCGAGGATGTCATACGACGTAATTTGAGTTGCGCGATTTCGATTTTTCAATAACTGCTAATTATATGTTTCGTCAGTTTGTTGGACATTTTCGGTTTTTAAAAATTTTGCAAGGGAGTTCCTCCTGTTTTCAGCAATTTTCTTTCTTTTTCTGTGTTTTTCTTAAATTTATTAGATCCACGCATTTATTTTCTTCCGGCATCTCTGTCTCTAGTCATATTCAGAAATTGTACAAAAATAATATATAAAAAAAAAATCAAGATAAATTTTTTAGTAGTATAATTACAACAAGCAACAAAGAAATATATCATTTAGTAATTTTCAGTACTTAACATTATTATATTAAACATTTGTCTTCCCTTTTAAATACGAATATTTAATTTATTTTCTCACCAAACATACGATGCACTATCATCCGTTACACCGAGAGCATAATGAAACACATTCTTTTTACTCTGTTTTGGCTACGTAGTGAGATTCAAAGCCCCAACCTTGCCTTTGATTGGTCGACGTGAAATGTGCACATATCGTTTGATTATATTCAAATGTATGCATATTTGGATTAAAATAAAAAAAAATTAGAAGGCATTCTTAATTTGCAAAATCAGTCAGCTCTTTAGAAAACGCGGGGCCTAGTGCAGTCGCACCGCCTGGCCCTACTGAGCGCGATGTTCACGGCTGGAGAAGTATGGCGGCAGTAGGGAGGATCGAAGAGCGGCTGGGTGGGGGGCAGTGATGTAAAATACCCAGGTATTTATTTTTAAGGGTAAATACCCTGGGTATATACTCGGGTAAATACCCAAAATGGGTATTTATTTTTGAATCGCCCATATTCATATAAAATACAGGCACTGCTATGAAATATGATGTCTCTATATAATATAAATATCTATAGAATATATATTGAGCATAAGATAAGATAAAAAAAAAACTTGTAATATATGAATCTTTTAAATTCTATAAAAACTAAAAAAATGAACCAGGAAAAACAAAAACGCAATACTATATCATGGATCTTACATAAAATACGTGGCTTAAATATCAATCCTTTTTAAAACTCAAGTAAATTTAAAAAAAGAAAATGTTGAGCTCGGTTTTAAAATGAAAGAGCTGACAATAGGAACTAAAATGGAAGATACAATTGTTTATAATTCTTTTTGGATTAATTAGTCAAAGTACCAGACATTGTTGATAAGTTAGCAGATGTTTTAGTTCTACAGTTTTTAAAAGTTAATTTAGATTCACTTATTTTACTTTCAACAAATTTTTTTTCAATTTTGTAACAAGATTTCAGGAACAAGAAATGCGAATTTTTTGTTGCTGAATCTGTTGTATTATTTGTCGGTATAGTAGACTTACACACTCGCACTCAGTTTCTTGGTTAGACTGGATTCATTTGGATCATGAACATCAATACTTAAATGATCTTAAAACTCTAAATTTAAGGGAAATGTCATGGTTGGAATCTGATTAAAAGAAAATTCATTAGCTATTTTATCCCTTTCAAAACCCTTTTTAATCCACCAAGACTTTGAAACATTTTTCTTTTTTGTTTCTCCATTTTGCTTACATTGGCAAGTTTGTACTCAGCATTACAGTACTTACATTGGATACTTTTATCATTCTTAAAATTAAAAGCTCCAAGAAGGTAACTTCCCTCCTTTTTTACTTTTTAACGTAAAATTTACAGTAATATTAATATACGCGAAGTAAATGACTAACTATTCAGTAAATCAAAACAAGAATGTTTGACTTCCGGCATGGCAATGAGAGTAAATTATGGATCACAAAATTCACTGGTACTGTCTGTCTCAACTAATAATAAAGGAGAATGTGTGTGTTTTGGCGCTCTACAGGACAGACCGCTAGGCCTAGAGCAACGAAATTTGGCACAAACATACTTTGGAGGGTGGGAATGTGCACCTCGTAACCGTTGTTTTTTAAATTTTAATTAATTAAAAATTAAGCGAAATTTTTGAGTTTTTCCTTAATAACTCCCGAAAATAGTACAGCATAAAAATTATTTTTACACCATCTGAAAATTTAAAAACTTTTCTTTTCAATGATAAGAATTAAGTTTCCATTTGATTTTTTCTCTAATTTTAATACATTTTTAAAAATATTTTTGTCATTCATTGTTACAATTAAATTCAAACCATTTTCATTGTTTAAGCAAATATTCAATTGCGTGTTTCTCGACCATTGTTGAAAACTAATATAATATTCTAATGGATTTTCTTTTATTTTTTTATTTGATAAACTTTTCTGTGATATCTGTAAAGAAAGTCCTCAAGATAGTAAGTATATAAAAAATAATCCAGTAAACTAAACGGTTATGGTTGCTATGTTTAAATTCATTTTATTAGTATGTTTTAAGCCAATTAACATGCTGCTGGACGTAAAACTTGCCGCGGTATTTAGATGTTGAAATAAATTTGAATTAAAATTCGCGTCGATTACGTAGAATTAAATGTAACTCAACACGAACAGTTACTTGACAAATTAGGGACTTTCATATAGACAAGGAACAGAACAAGTGCAAGGCTACGTTAAAAACGCTGGGTAAATTTCTATCACAATTTGAAATTATTTTGTTAAGGAACCGTGAATATCAAACTATACATAAGAGAGTCAGTTGAAATTATATTCCCGGCGAACAAGCTGGTCGCCGATGGCGGCTACTATATCATAAACGGCGTTAAAAATCATTATTCTATTGTAAGTGTCAAACAGTAAAAACTAAATTATCCCCCGATCCCGTCTAATTTTTAGAATACTTTATTCTGAATCCTGATAACAATTGTTTTTTGTTTATATAATTTATTCAAAACTACATTTTTTTAAATACAAAATACCCAGTTTAGGGGTACATATTATTTTTTTATTTCATTTTGAATCATCATTCACAAATACTTTAAAAAATACCCAGTTTTGGAATATTTATAATTTTTATATTTCATTTTGAATCAACATTCAGAGATGCATTTTTTTTTTGCAAAATATCCAGTTTGGAGGTATTTTTAAATTTTATATGTTTTATTTTTAATCACCATTCACAAATGCATTTTTTTCGCAAAATATTCAGTGTAAGGAAATTTATAAATTTAATACTGCTTTTTGAATCACACCATTCTCAAATACTTTTCTTGCAAAGAAAACCGAGTTTTGGGTATTTATAAATTTTAAGTTTAATTTTGAATGACCATTCACAAATACTTTTTTTTGCAAACACTTTTTTTAGGAGGTTTTTATAAGACTATGTTTCGTTGTGAATCAGCATTCGAATTTTTTTCGCAAAATACCCAGTTTTTGGGTAAATACCCGGGTATATACCCAAAAAATATTTACCTACCCACTGGGTATTTACCCACCCCACATCACTGGGTGGAGGAGAGAAGAGCAGCGTTATCGCACTTCGGAGCTTAGTGCATGGCGTGCCTCATTTTTCCGATTTGAATTGGTGGCAAAAAAGACCAGTCTTGGGACAAATGAGCGTCAGATGAATTGCTGGCTTATGAACACTGTTGACACCTGCTTGAATGGACCGTGTCGCCCCAGGGTCGGATTTAGCCTTTGAACCGCTCCGTGTAAAAGTAAAAAATTGCGCCCCTGGAACTACAATGTAAGAATTCTAAAAAAAAAAGTATATGGTCTTTTTTACATTTTTTAGTGAACGTCCAAAAAACAACAGTGTAACTCAGTATTTGACAAAAATACTTATAACTTTTCACTTAAAATACTTCATTTAAAAAAAAAAAAAGTTAACAGGACCATAAATTCAGACGAATTTTTTTTACGAACTTTTAGTTCAGAGAATTCTCTAATTAATTCAGAAACATCTAGACTGTTACTCAGTTCCCAACAGAGCTAGGTCTGACAATCTTGTTTGAGATGTTGTTCGCAAATAGTTCTTGGTTATTTTTAGTTTGGGAAAACAACGTTTCCCGGATGCAACGCTTATTGGAAGACTTAGTAAAATTCTTAGAGGAATACAAAAATGAATTTTGCTCCAAATTTGAGGAATCAATTTCAAAACTTCCAAAGGTGGTAAATCTTTTTGGGGTATAAAAATTTTTGTTAGCATAAAAACTTTTCTGCACCTGTTCAACTTCCGGACCTTCAACAATTTTAGACCGGAACTTTGCTTTTAAAGGCGAAAAAATATGATAAAGCATTGAATAACGAAAAAATTGCTTTGAGGTGTTTCGGCTCCTGTCTTGGGCCACCTTTGTGCCAAATTTTGTACCTGTAGGTGCAGCGATTTCTGAGCTGTATCGCGCACAGACATTGGCTTTTATATATATAGATTACTGGAGTAGTGCCTTGAAAGGTTTGTGGTCATTGGTACACAAGATTGCTTTATAGAATTTTTTCATAAAATTTTCTAATTAATTCAGAAACTCTGTTGCGATTTTTTCCCTTTTGTTTTGGAAATTTTGCGCACTCGATTTTTTTTACTCCGTGCCGGGGCAAGGACTAATGGTGTGTTCTTCCGGCCCTTGTCGCCCTCTATAACTTTTTTTAAAAAAAAACTGCACTTTACCAGTCCTGCTCATACAAAGTAGACGTAATATCTAGACTCTCCTAGTTCTAAACTTGCGTTGAAAGTGCTTCTTAAACCGCTATAACCTTGAACTGTTGATAATTACTTGTTGATAGTAATAAAGTCTATGTTATGTTGAAGATATGGCACATTTTTTCTCTACAACTGCTCAATCGACGATTTAATCTATGCTGGCATACCACCACATTTAGGCCTACTGCCACCTCTTACAAACACTAATAAACCAAATAAAAGAACAAAATCGCCATTTCTTTGTTTGAATTTAACGAACAATTAACCTAAGTTCCAAAGGGGGAAAAATCAAAATCAAAATTAAGGATAATACAAATGTCTGATGGAGTCCAGCATTAAAATGTCAGAAATAGTAAGATACAAAAGCAATACAACAAAACACAAATACAAAAAAAAGTGATTACAGTAAAGTAACTAATAAAATGAGGCAAAACAATGCTCAGAGGTTGCAAAATAAATATGTTGCAATGCAAAAGTGAAAAAACTAAAAATGAAAAGTTGAATACAATCAGCAAGATTCTTTGTTAAACAATATGACAGGCAAAGGTTGAGCAACATGTTATACTTGCGCAATAAGTTCTTAATAGAATTGGAAACGGGAGAAACATGGGGAAAACAGATAAAAAGAAGTCTAAAACAAGAGCTTTCAATGAAAAAAAAAGTAAAGGCTTTCAGTATTTAAATGTAAGTTCATAACTATTTTGTCAAAATTCAAAAAAATAATTCATTTATTTATTCAGAAAAAATTAGGAAAAAAAAAAAAAAAAAAAAAGAAAGTAATTTCCATTTGGCCTTTTACCCTTACAAAATAGTTTAAATTTTCATTCCAAATGTTTTTTTCTTAGCATATATGTTTTAAATATGAAAATATATTTAATTGTGGATTTAATTTACTTCAAACATTAGATGTTACATTTGTCTGAGAAATTGCTACGAGTCCTTCCAATATCTTAATTGAGAACCTGAAAAGTTAAAAACGCATATTTTCTTACAGTTGAACAGCTGTTCTTTGAATTTTTTTAAACAATTAGTTTAGCGATTCATTAATTTTTATACGATGAAAAATTATTAGCCAAAGGGAAAGAATTTACCAGGATTTTATATTTTTTTCATACTTTTTATATGCAACAAGTACGCTGTGGGGTCAACTCAAGCTATAAATGACAAATGTGCAACACAAAACTAAATTCACTAAGAATTTTGTAGGGAGTTTTTTACATCAAAGCACAGCAGAGAGATAAAATGCACTGTTAAGTTGATCATATACTATTCAGAGAAAAATTTTGTCACGCTTAACATAATTACACACTTTTATTTAACTTGATTTATTTTATGTTTCTACTGACAGAATTTTATAATCAATTTTTCAATTACTTCCTGATGTACTTGTATATTGAAATTTTGTACACTTATGAATTCTTGATGACAATACACAATTTTAAAACTTAATTAATTTAATTATATATTTTGATTCTATGCAAGTGTCACCACATGCCGGTGGCCGAGAAAAATTGGTTTCAAGATTTCGTAATATTTATAATACGACTAAAAAGTAGAAAATAGTGCATTTAAAAAATTGTTTTCATTGAAATAATAAGAATAATCTTCTTGAACAAATAATATTTCCACAAATTCAGGGGCAAACGATTACTCAGATGTTTCAAATTATTTTAATATAGCACTCTCAAAATAATACCCAGAAAATACTGTTTACGATTGTCACAAATTAATTAATAAATGATGGAGAAAGAGGAAACTTCTGTGCGATAAAAACTAAAAGTTGAATACAGTTAGGCAATTGAGATGACGACTTTAGTTGTTGCCAACAGTATGTAAACAGCTGTGAATGACATGTAGCATGCTTCTATATGCCTTGGGTCTATTGAAGGAACTCCAAGAAATAACTTTCATTTGAAAAAATAGTTTTCCTGCACAATATATTAATGTCCTGTTGAAAAAGTGCATTCTGCTCAAATATATCAGAACATACTTCTAATAGGCAAGGTCGTATTTCGGATTATGAAAGTAGGTAGTATAGAATTTCCCTGTTACTGTCACCTGGAGTAATCATCGACTATAAAGCGAGAGACGATTTAATCTCGTCTCAAAGTACTCACGATCCAACAGCATATTGGATTAGAGAACTTAGTTTGACAAGTTCAAATTTTAAAAAATAAGCAAGAAATTTTCATAAAGTTAATTAAATAGCTGTTGCCTTTTCCTTTATCGCAAACACAATGTTCTTAAATATCTAAAGTAAATGAATTTAAGAACAAGCTACCATCTTAATTTTCATTCCCCTATTTTTCGAAACAATACAACTAAATAAGATAACAGCCTATTTCTTTTAATTTAAATACCCATCAAACAGATATTTTAATACCATTTCAAAGACAGTAACAAAAATATGAAATAAATAATAATTGTGGAAACTACAAATTAAAACAACTCTCTAACATGAAATAAATTGCATAATTAGCTAATGTAATAAATGAAAACGAAGACAAATAATTCTGGAACAGTTATAAAACATTTATTCAGAATAACAAATATGCAAAAGCGTAAACAGAGCATATAAAACATATATATAAATGATAAATTTAATCTGCAACAGTTAGCATAAATTTATACATCTTGAAAGCAAGGACGGAAATAGCATTACGCGTTGTATGCTGTTGATGAAACATTTCCCCCATGTCCTGTCCAGTTAGTGTGGACAAACTTTCCTGGTTCACTGAGAAGTTCATAAGTGTGAGCTCCAAAATAATCTCTCTGGGCCTGGTGAGAGAAAAAAGAATTGTTTTATTTTCATACTAAAAAGTAAAAAATACGATACAAGTTTAAAAAAAAAAATATATGAATGTTTATTACCCTACAATTTATTAACAAATAAATAAATCTTCATCAAAATAATTTTACAAAAACATGAACATTTCAGCTCACATATTTTATAAATTTTTATTTCCATTGAGATTATCGGGTATTTTTTTAAACATCAATTAGTCAAGGATCCAAAGAAATGGGCACAATTTGTACATTTTATAGGGATGAATAATTTGAAAGACTCTTGACAGTCAAGTTTTTTTTTGAAGTACTAGCTGTGTTTTCTTCACAAAACTGTTCTAAGAGCCCATCCATATACAGTCAATGACTAGAGGATATCCTGCAAAAATGTATTCACATTTGGAATAATTATTGCATAAACTATTTATAATGGTCATTTTAAACGAAATTTCATAACTCAATTCATACAAATGTAGAATCTTGCTTGTAATCAGAAGTTTCAAAATTCACATACAATTTAATTAATATAATATTTCTTTTTACAATTTCAAGTTCTTACATTAATATAATCAGACATGACATGAACTTCATAAATAGTGAATCGTGTCAAACGTAAATACCGAAAAGTAAAATAAGTGTAATTAATCTAACTATAAAATAAATAAATTTATACAAAAAGTGCTTAAGATATTAAAAATATTGTAGAATTATTATATAATAAAAAATTAAGAACGATAAAATCCGATGCCGAAAAAGCGGAAACGTGTCGTGTCTGTATAATACTGACACTGTTAATCATTCCAATTACAGTTATAGGGCACATGGTATTCCTTGTTTCACAGTGGACCATCACGCAAATTTATGAGTATTCAGTTGTATGGTGTGGAAAGTCAGTATAATTTGGATCCTTTCTTCTTTGAGAATATTTTAATTAGGGAAGTTCACCTGAACATACTGAAAAGAAGTGCTAAGCCATACATTAAAAAATGTTGAAGGGTATTCCTAGTAAGGGAATGAAGAAGGGTATTCCTAGTAAGATGGAGCACCTCCATAGTGCTATCACAAGGTGGGCCTCCACACGTATGCATTCTCAAAACCATGGATTTCATTTTGAGGCGACAGCTGAAACATAATATTTATAGCCGAAGTCCAGTTACAACCAATGATTCAGCCATTGAAAGAGAGCATGCTGAAATGATAACTGTCATGTTAACTGATGTTTGCAATTGTACTGGTTAGCATTATCATCACTGTCTGGGCAATAATTGCTGGCAATCTGAAAACTTCTGAAAGCTGACAAAATTCTACATCTGTAAAAAATCAATTTAATTTATAGAACTTAGATGTATGTTATTAGTTGTAGTTATAGCATTCACTCAAAGTGTGCATGCACTTTTGGGACACTGGCTTTTTAAAGGAAATGCCAATAACTGATGAAACGCTCTCATAATAACATTCCAAACAGTTATTTCCTGTGGAGCAGAACTTTCCCTTGAAAAATATATAACTTGTAATAGCCAAAAGAACCAAAATCTACTGCATACCTGGATAAGATTTGCTGGCAAGGTTTCAGATCGAAATCCATCATAAAATGCCAAAGCAGTGCTAAATGCTGGTGTAGGAATGCCCAAAGTGACAGCAGTGGCCACTACATGACGCCACGATTCTTGGCAATTGTCAATGGCATCGCAGAAAAATTGGTCCATCAAAAGATTAGAGAGCTCTGGATTCTTATCATAGGCAGCTTTTATGTTTCCAAGGAATACACTGAAATAGAAATGAGAAACATAATTTTAGACAAAATCAGTAGTGGTGAGTCGGGGGGCAGTCACCCCCTACTTTTTTTAAGGAAAAAATTGATTTTTTATTTCATTTTAGCTGCTTAAAACTAAAAATTATAAAAAAGCAACAATGTTTGGGAAAACTAACTAATTTTTTAAATTTTATTTTCTATCCCTTATACACCTGGGTCTTTTATATGTCTATAAAGCTCTCTCACTTTTTCCATCCAATGGCCATCACTGGACAAAATATTAGGATAAATTAAACAGTTGTCTAGTAAATGAGGGAAAAATACAACTTCCCATAAAATCAGTTAAAAACAGATTCAAAAATTAAATAAAAAATAAATTTGCATTTTTAGATGAAATGCTTACATAAATTGTAATGTGAAATACCAACTTCAACAGGTAAATCATTGGCTTAAAAGTTTCAGCATAATTTCTGTTCCAAAATAATTTAATTGATTTATAACTTTTATATATATATATATATATATATATATATATATAAACACCAATGCTTTAAGAAGTGAATACACATATCTATAAATAAGCATATAAAGGTGAATTTATTACTAAATTTTATTTTGATTAATGCAGTTTATAATTGCACATTTTAGCTTCATATGAATTGAATTAACTTATGAAGCTTCCTAGTTGCCACTTTCTATAGTAAACATAAATTTGTTTTATAGATCTGTCCAGGGAAAGCCAAGTCAGTAATTTATGTTTTAAAGTTACTGGTCTGGCCAATAAATAACATTCTTACGTTAGTAAATTTATAGAAAGGAATTTTAAGGAATACTTGTGAACACTTTTCCCCCCCCCCCCCCAATGTTTCCAAGTTTAAATTGATGAACATGGTAATTTTTTCTAACTCTTATCACATCAACAAACACATTAAAACAGAAATAAAGAACATTTATCTTTTTACTTTGTGGTAAAATGAAAGCGAAGTTTCAGGCTTGGACCAGACTCAAGAAATCGGATAATCAGGCTAGACAGATTATACAAGCTGAAGTGACAAAAACATACAAGGGAAATTTTTGTAAAACAGTGACTTCATCTGTCGAATAACTTCTTATCATATTCAGCAGAAATATTGTCAGAAATCAAGAAAAGTCTAAACCTTGAAAAATAAGCTACATTAAATTTCTCACCTTCTGATAATGCATCCACCTCTCCACATCAAAGCAATAGCACCATAATTCAGTTTCCAGTTGAACACCTTAGCAGCTTCTCGAAGAAGCATAAAACCTTGGGCATATGACACAATTTTAGAAGCATACAAAGCCTAAAAATTAAAGAAGCACAATAATGAGTGCAAATATTGACATCAATGTTTTAGTATGATTAAAATTAGCAGATGAATCCATTATAAAAAAAATATTGTGAAATTTGCACAATTTAATTAGCATTTCATATCGTCTTTCCTTTTGTGATTCAAAGCACTGGATTTTGTTATGTAATCTTCACAATTCATTTATTAGAATTAAGAAGTTGTCAATGATAATTGCTTTAATTAAATTTTAGAGCATAAGAAAACTACCTGTGACAATTTCTGATGATCTTTATATATTACACACTAAAGATATTTTCAGGGCAATTGTCAAATTTTTACAGATGTCAATTTCTTTCATAATAAACAAATTGATTTTGCAAATTAAGTTGGTTCTATTCTTTTTATACAAGCTACATACACACTAAACTCATAAGCCTTGCATTGGATGCATGTATTCATCATTAATTAATTTTCCAACAAACAGAACTTGCAAAAATAATTTCTAACAGGCTAGTCAATTAACAGATCAGTGGAAAAGTAAGTACGGCTAGAAATAAATAACTTTGAATTTCTTTGATGTAAAATAAATGTCACATAAGTATGTAATATCCTAATACAAAAGCTTAGCAGCATTTGTACAATTTTTACATAACAATACCTTAAGAAATGTGAAACAAAGCTAAGGTAAATATTCAGCTTTCTGTATACATACCTTACGGACATGGTCAATAAATTCTTTCTTGTTTCCTTTGTACCGCTGTCCAGACGGGCCTTTTAAATATTTACTGGCTTTAACACGTTCGTCTTTCAGAGAGGATAAGCATCTCGCGAAAACAGCTTCCCCTGAGGAAAAAATGTTACAAAACTCTATTAAAATTAATTTAAAATGATATTCCGTGTCTCTTTAAATTACAATGAAAACATTTCTTTAAACTAAGGTGGTGAAATTAAAATGCTATTTTTATTTTTGCATGCTTTCCGATTTAAAAAATCATGTTTGTTCCATGACGACTTATGTGATTACACTTAATGGAATTCAATAGTTTTGTAATAATGACAGTCATCTGATAAGTAATATGGCAAAGAAACCAAAACCTTTGCATAGAAATGTGAAAATCAAATTAGGAGTAGTTACAAAATTATTCAAGAAGAAATTGAACAGTGAAATAGTTCATGATTCTGAAATACAATCCCTTATACTACCTTCAAAGTAACCATTCTCACAGAACAATCTTTTCATTAACGTAGATTTGTTTACAATATGCGATAGAAACAAGTCTTAAATTTCAATTTGGATCTAAAAATCATTGAAAATTAAATAAATACATGAAACATAAATCTGCTAATTTCATACCAATTACTTCTCTGACAAATGAGCAAAATTTTGTTGTTTTGGCTCATCCTACTTAGCAGACACAATTAGATTAAGCAACACATTCAGGAAAATTAGAAATCATCATTACGAGGTTTCTGAAGGGAAACTAGACAACATTTATGTTACATAAAAGGGGGACTTCCATGCAGACAATATAACAACACAGCAATAATTACATTAAGGTACACAGCAGCACATCAGTTTTCTTATTTCATTCCAGATTCCTAACTTTCTCCCGGACAGTCTAAGTTTGATAAGACAATGACCTGGCGAGTAAAATTTGGTCATAAAATGGCCAAAAATTCTAAGTGATTCAAAAAGAAAAATACCATGTTGCTTTGGGTTTTAATGGCAAAAGAGATTAATTTTAACTGTTTAATGAAATGTAGATATTTTAACAACCACTTAATATATAATGTGGAATTTCTTTCATTAGATGTCCTAAGAAAATCTCATACACATTACAACGTATGGATACATTGCAACATGTGAATGAATGAACATAAAAAGAAAAATAATGAAGAGCAGAATATCATTTACAACTGAAAAATCTGAACAAAACTTAATGCACCAAGTTGAGAATGGGGGGGGAAAAAAATATTACATTTTAATTCTTATCATAATTACACTTTAAAAGCAGAATGAAAAACAACATTTCATTATTTTAAAGCAGTAATGTTATTTCAAAGCAACAATAATTACAGACCTTATTGGAATATTTTAAAGAATTAAGTTAAAAACCACATATTAAAAAATCATCAGCACAACATCAGTTTTTCAAAGGCTTTACTAGTAGCAAATAACAGTTATCTGTTATAATCATTTATCTTCAGAAAAAATTTAAGTTATTTTTCAAATTAAATTCTGAAATAGAAGGGAAAAAAAAAAGAAAACGTCTAGAAGTTGGATTTCAAATCAATACAGATTTTATAAAGCTCTGTACTGGTTTCCATTAGGATGAAAAAAAAAAAAAAAATAAACACAGCCTTATTTTAATCACTAAAATAACAGTACAGTATTTGCAATGCATTTCAAATAATAAACAATATTAATGACTTTATCAACTTCAAAGAAATAGGAAAATTAACTCACCAATTAATGTTACTGGCATTCCATACTCCAAGGCAGATATAGCTGTCCATTTACCAGTTCCTTTCTAAAGGATAATAAAACTTAATAGAATTGTAAAAATGTAAACAATAATTCAAGTTATACATGCAAACTAAACGATTCTGAATTATTAATGATGTAAAATGATTTAACAAATTAAATAAAAGTGACTAGAAAAAGTTGCATGATTGGAGCCTTCAATACAGTTCTAGTGAGCTGTAGCAATATATTACAGAGATATAGAATAGTGGTATTACACAAATATTTTTTCTGTGAAAAAAAATCAAGGTATAGATTTCCAGTATATCAAAAATCTGTTACATTAAACTTAATATTTATGTGATAAATTATGAACAATAATTTGTGGCCTGATGTAGCATTTTCATTCTGCATTTCTGAATATAAATTTCAATGTACTGCAATTTCAGCATTTATCATGTACTAATTATTCATACAGAAGACAAATTTTCATAAAAATCAAATTCAACTATTCCGAGGCAACAGATTTTTCATATAATCAATGCATTAACAAAATCAAACCCGAGTTGAAATAAACTTTTAACAAAAATGTAAATTATGTAAAAATTAGAGTTTCCTAATAACTTTCATAATGTATATGATTTTCTCTATAACTTTGCAAAATATCAAATGTTAAGACTGACAGTTATGCATTCTCTTTTTGCAAACATGCACAATGAATAGTCTGAGTGAAATTACAGTTAAAATTTCACATTTTACTCAAATTTGAAAAGACCGATTTTTTTTTCAATTCTGAAGAATGATAGTTTATACTATATTAGAATGACATCTTGCTTGAAAATTCACTGTAAGATATTGGACATCGACATTTCTCTTCAATTGACAGTAACATGGCAAGGAAGATATCTATGCTTCCAAAACCTATATAGCATATGAACTTGAAAATATTCTATACTAGCAGTACGCACACGGCGTTGCCCGTGGAATCAGGACTTCAACAAAATGAAAAAACGCAAACAATGACATGAAAAAGTTTTGAAAACAAAATCAAAACAAAAGATACACATTGATTTTCCCACTTATTTTTTTTCGCGACAATGACAATTTATTTGTAGGAAAGTTAATCCAAAACAATATTAAAAAATTGCAACGTGAAAATCATTATTATACTGCAAGTATGCGAGATGAATAAATACGTTAGATACTGCCAAAAATAATAATTAAAGTCATTCAATTGAAGGCTATGATGTCACCTGCCCCGTCAGCCAATCAAATTGCCAGCTACATTCAGGAAAAGTGTTGCAGGAGAAAACTCGCTACAGAAAAATAACTTTCAACTGCCCAGGAAAAAATTAATTAAAAAAAAAAAAACGGGAAAAGATATTTTAACCGTTCTTGTTTTAAATCCGCCAGAACCGTTCTAGTTATAAGCTGAAAAAAAATTGAAAATGACAGTGTTATTAGAAAGTCGGATGCAACAAATTTAAAAATAAAAATAATATTTTGATGGCAAAACTGGCTATTTTTTTAAAAAATTCTCAAAATTCAGTAAGAAGCTCAAAACTAACTTCATTAGAATGGAAATCGCACACTCTTTCCGATGGTGTATCTATTTTTGCCGTACAATTATTCGAAACCATTCTATTGAGAAATTAGTGTGACAAATCAACCAAAACATTAAATAAAAAAATTTCTAGATTGAATTTTAAAATTTCGGCTTCAAGGTGCATTCAGTCACCATTACGACTACCTTTGTGCCAAATTTCATAGCTGTAAGTGCGATAGATTCGTCTGGACATCACAGACAAACATTACCTTTTATAAGTATAGATTATATAATGAATGCTATATACATGATGGACCAGCATAATAGATTTTTAATGGAATTCGAGATTAAAACAATTCTAATTGGAACATGAAACTAAATAAATAAAAGGAAAAGCTTTTCAGAGTAAAAAATAAATATAAGACCCATATAATAAAATTGATCTAAAATGAATTTTGTTGTAAAGCACATGGTACAAAATAAGTGTCACGCAAACTTATAAGAAAAATAGAAAAATTCAATAAGATAATTTAATATTCAATCTTACCTGACCAGCAGAATCTCTTATTTTAGTGACCAAAGGCTCACCATCTGTTTTGTATTTAAGAATGTTACTTGTGATTTCTATGAGGAATGAATCTAGTTCGCCTTTATTCCAGTCAGAAAAGATCTACCAAAAGAATAAAAATGTTTTATGTGAAAATTTTTACAGTAATGTAGAAATCAATGCAAGTAATAGTACAGTTAAAACATATAATGCATGTATTGTTATAAGATAGGAATATAGAATAATTTAAAATTTTTATTCAAGAGTCTTTACAGATGTAGTTCAGAAAAATAATATTTGAAAACCATTTTCTCACAAAGTTTATTCTTTATCTGGGCAAGAAAAATTTGACACTTCAGATGTCCAGTAAATAAAGACAGATATAATTCTTTGTGAATTGCTTGACACAACTCACAGCAAACAAAGTTACATTTCAAACGTGACTATATATAGTTTTCACAATTTGCAAGATTCTAAATAATGAAAATAACTAGGATTTTTGAGGCAATTAATCATTTAACAATAAGATTTGGCTTTTACTGAAAACTTTTTACAATTTAAGAAATTCTTTTGTTGGTGACAAAAACAGTTATAAAATTTTTATGAAATTAATTTATGCGTTGTTTTACAAAACATATCCAATTGAAAGAAGAAGAAGAAAAAAAAAAAAAAAAAAAAGACAATAAACAGATATGCGAAGGGAAGATATATTTAAGTAAAAAGGAACAAGAGACAGCATGTAAATCCTTTAAAGAATTAAAGCAACCATTTCTTTTTATCAAAAAAGAAATACCCATGTAAAATGAAAATAATAGCTTTTTAGTTTCATCGAGTATGCTTGATGCATCAATGTACCAAAATTCATTTATGAAGCTGCTCAGAAACATACACATTATGTAAACCTAAGAAAAGCAACTAAAAGAATATTTTAAAAGTGAAGTAACTGTATACCTGACTCATTTCATCATGATCTAAATCTAAAGCATCTTTCAGTAGATGATATGCTTCGCAAATAAGTTGCATATCGCCATATTCAATTCCATTGTGAACCATTTTCACAAAATGGCCAGAACCTTCATCTCCAACCTATGGATGGCAAACATTGTAAAATTAACTTTTTAATGGTTTTATAGCTTCCAAATTGCAGACAAGAATGCAGTGAAAAACAATTAAAAAACTAAAATAGGCATTGAAATTTGTGCACACACACACATATATATCCATATGTTACTATTCGCATTTTATCTGTACTCGGATATACTTTCAATTCATTTGTTCATATCTTTTCAAATTTGATATGGAAGTTTGTTATTTTATTGTTTTTCTATTATGTTTAGCTTCTTTTATATATATATATGTAATAATTTAACACTTTCCTAACTTTAAAAAATGCCACTCAAAATTTAATTCGTAAAATTATTTCTACTTAAGTTCTAACACACAATTAACTGTCACTTTAACTGGCTGAAATCCAGTTCCAACCGCTCTCAGGATCGGGAATTCCCCCCTTTTCACAATACTACTTAATCTCGCTGCGATGGTTCAACTCCTTTTTAAAACCATGTAGCCTTCCTACCAGATGCCCCATTTCGGCGTGATTTATTTCTTTTGTTGCCGGTGACCGCGCTTTGCATTTTTATTTTAAAATACGGCTTGATATTAATCAGAAATATTTAAAACCAGCCGAAACTTATAAAGCACATTGAATAAACTGATTTGGACTTCAACAATTGCCTGTTTACTAAGATGTCTACTCTACACTGCACATGATGAAATATCATTTATATATATTATAATGAAAAATTGTATAAGATTTCATTAAAGAAAACATTCACAGATATAAAACTCAAATTCTAGTAAAATAAAAATAATAACACGTATAATACTGGACAGAAGTTAAATACAAAAGTAATTGATTCGGTTTTGAAATTTTTTAAATTAAAAATGCCCGATAAACATTTTTAAAAAAATGAAATAGAAATAAAAAAATGATAGAATTTTGATACTATAGAGTCAACACCATAATGAAGTACTTAAACTGAAAATAGCCATTTACTTTCTTCAACTCAAAGTTGAACAGTATAAAATAAACATTTCAGAGCATAAGATTATCACAAATCATATGTATAATGGACAATTGCCATAATAGTACAACAAATAACTTGGAATTGCAACCAAAACTTTAGCAATTTTTTTAAATTTAAAACTTAAGAAGAAAGCATACCTTATTAAATTAAAAATTTAAGCATTTTGCTTTGTTTGTTGGATTTAAAAAATGGTTTCTTAATGTAATGGTATACAAGAAAATGTATTTCAGATTAAGAATTCATTTTTGTATTGTAATTTATAAACTTATATATAAATGGTCATACTGTAGGCATATAAGAATTGTTTCAGCAAAAGAAAATTTAGAATATGTTTACAGATTTTTCCAATAAAAGTAAAACTCTAGTAAAGTTTATGGTACATTAATAAAAAGAAAAGAATGTGTATTGGAAAAAAAAAAACATCATTACTGGAGAAGCATCTATCATCAATTCTTACAGGGGAAAAAGTATTGGGTAATAAGTAAAGAATTAACAAATGTTTTGTATGAATTTTCTTTACAAATTTCATTTTTAAAAAAATGTTCAAATTAAATAATATTTAAACCATGCTATGTGAAATAATTTAAGAAACGTTTCATTTTGAAAGAATCATTCAGCATTTCTATATAAATAGCTGAATTGTGCATTACGAGGTTGAAGAATGAGATACAGAAAACAAGAAACAATACTCACCCAATCACAACAAGGTTCTCCATCTACTTTAGCCGATATGCTTTGAAAGATATTCTTTATATGGGGCCTGAAATAAATGATTATTAATCATTAAAATTGATTATTTTGAATTTTATTATTTACATAATGATTATCATACAGTATTTTCCTATTTTAAGTAAAAATAAATTCTTGTCTTTATTGGTCATTGCAGCAAATGTTTTTAACCTATTTAACAAATATTTGTTAGCTAAGAAATTAATATTTTAATATACTGATTGGGTTGATAAATTTACATTAATGATTAGGTATAATAAGACTACAAAATTATTCTTTTTTTTTTAACTTTTTTTTTTACTACTCACTGCAAAATTGGAAAGTATATATGCAGCTGCTCAGCACATGTTAAGCTAAGCCCAACTTGAATGCGATGAAACTTGTTGGTCAAAAATAGCAAACAAATATTGTTTGAAAAAAAAGTGAGTTAAAAATATTTAATACTAGAGATCAGCAAGTTGATTCAAAAATATATTGGAAGCATCTGGTTAGATTTTTATCTTAAAGATCCAGACCAAAATGGAAATCTATACTCAGCATCATAAAACAAAAAAACTAACAAAATATTTCAACAAACTTTTTAATTATTATCAACTCATATTAGCTGCAAAATTAAAATCTACCAAGAAAAAATATTAAAGAAGACATTGCACAAATGGAACTTATAAAAAAAATATCTGTAACTTTTCACTTAAAAACTGCCAATATTTTATACTCTAAAAAAACAGAAAAAGTAAAACTCTTGCTAATTTTTTTTAAAGCTAAAAATCTCTCAACTGATTGTATAAACCTGAATAACTATAGACACCCAAACAGTAAGTTAAAAAGATTATGCAACCTGCATTTATAAACAACAAACATAGTGGATGGAAAAATAGAAGAGAAAAATATTCATCACTACCATGCTTCAATTGCTCCCCCAGGCATCAGTGAGGGCCCATACCTTGCTCCCTCTTCTCCTCCACTAACCCCTGAGCCAACAAACAACAGGCCTTTCTCTTTCAGAGCCTTGCACCTCCGAGTCGAATCTGTATACTCGGAATTGCCACCATCGATGACAATATCACCAGGCTCCAACAGAGGAACAAGCTGTTGAATGAAACCGTCAACAGCATCACCAGCTATGGCACAAATCAAGAAAAGGATTTAGTAATGTTAGTACATGATACATATATTTATGTTCAAATATGGAAAAATCTCGTATGTCTCGGTGTAAATTTTGACTATATATACAGGGTGTAGCCGAATTCGACCGACAAATTCAGAGGGGTATTAGTACGCATCAAGAGGATGAAAAATCACCATAGAACATAGGGTCCCAAACGACGTTTAGTCGGTGAAAATCGCAAAAATACATTGTGGCCGAGAATTGTTGGAAACTGTTAAAAATTAATTAAAAAAAAAACTAATAATGTTTCAGCTACGAATTCTTTTTTTTGAATGAAAGCGAATTTTTAAAAGTTTTTTTCAGGTAGTTAACACGCCGGTTTGGTGATCCAGGGGGTCGTAAATTACTGAAAACGAAAAATCAGTTTACAGCCATTATCTGCAAAAATATTAAAACTGAAAGAAAAGTAAAAGCATGAAATTGCAGGGAATTTTACACTCTTTAATTTGGTATAAACATGTAGGGTGAAAACTGAGGAGTTTTTGGGATATTCAAGAAAAACTAAAAAGGGGCACTAGGAAACACGAATTGGCTTCTGCTGATCGGTAGCATACCGATGTTTGCAGAGGGTGTTGCCGAATTCTAACGACAAATTCAGAGAGGCGATAGTAGGCATCAAGAGGATGAAAAATTACCATAGAACATAGGGTCCCAAACGATGTTTATTTGGTGAAAATCGCAAAAATAGAAGAATTATATATATATTCAAACAAAAATGTTATGTTTTAAGATAACACTATATATATACAGTGACCTCTCACTTGTACGAGCTCTCTTTTATGCGCGTTTTTTTCGCGGTCCCGGCCAGGGATTTAGGAAAACAATGATAACTCTTATTCATTTATGCGCCGTACTAAAAAAAAAGCACATCTTACTTATGCGCGTCGCAAAAATTTTCTTAGTTCAAAAAGTTTTTTTCCCCAGCAGAACAAAACCCCTTTTTGCTCTGTTTCTAGGAATGCATTCCCTCGCCCTCTTGTTCAGATTCCAGGAACACATTCCTCTAACTTATGCACAGGGGTGTAGGTTGGGGGTTCTTGTGATTGACGTCAGTAAAAGTCGCATTTATTCAGTAGCCAATTTAAGAGGTTAGTACTGTACGTACCAAGTGACAGTGATCGCTAATGAAAGAACCATCTTTGGAGTTTTGGTTAGATGGTTACGTTTTAAAATGGACCCCCCCCCCCGAAATTGTTGCTTTCGTTTAAAATGTATGTTATTAAAAAATTCGAAGAAAATCCTTGCACCTCGAAAAAAACTTTAGCGGAGCATTTTAATGTCCCAGAATCGACATTGAGAGATATTTTAAAAAATCGGGAGCATTTCCATTTTCTTTGTGTTCTTAAAAGATAATTAACGGAAGTTATACACGTATTTGCATTTTGAAACTAATCTTTATATTTTTCAGTAGTATATACATAGTATTAGTTAACAATATATGCACACTGTATTGATGTTTCACTTTTAAGCTCCCTTTTGTGGTTTTTCACTTGTGCGCGTCTCTCACTTACGCGCGTTTTTCTCGCTGTCCCCTGCGCCCGTAAGAATAACATATACAGAGATCACTGTATATGTTATTTTTAAATTAGAAAAGAGCCATTTTGGAGGCTCACACAAGAAGGATAGATTTAACTCACACAAAAGTATATATATGATAAATTCGTGTTTAAGGTAAATGCAGTATTTGAACTCTTATTTCTGATCTATCTGGTGTTTTTCAACTTTTCTATACCAGACTAGTTCTTTCTATAGTCCAAAATGGAGTTATACATAAACTCACAAATCTATGCTATCTAATAAATACTGAGAGGAATTGCGTTTAATGCTCTTCTCACAAATTTGGCTTCGGCTGAAGAATGGCATTCTTTTGCGATTAGCCACAGGGCTAAGCATTTCTTTTAAATTTAAACTGCTGATATTTTGCAGGGTCATGTGAGGTTCACCAACACTGGAAGCAACAATATTGTTCTAAAATGTAACACTTTGGATCCCTGAAAAGTTTCGATCATGAATTCTTAAGACTGAATTTCTTTCACTTGTAGTTAAAAGAAAAGTGCCACAATCTAAGCTGAAACACAAAGGTAATTTGTATCTTAGATCAAAACTTTTTACAAAATAATTCAGACAATAATAGTACAAATAAATTTCCTATAAAAATTCAGAAATATTTTTATTAACCAAAAAAGGTTTGGTAGTCTATTTAGGGCACTCAGTAACACACCTTTCACCAGAAGCATAATTCTTCTAGGTTTCTTGAGTTTTGCCACCATTTCTTCAATTGATTTCGCGCCAATCACTTTGGTCCCCTTGGCTTCATTGGCAAGAAATTTTTCTACTTTATCAACTGTCCGATTGAAAGCACAGACCTATGATTACATAAAAATATAAATGCACACGTCATCAAATATTCCTTAAAATAAAATTTAATGAAGAAAAAGTAAATGAAAAAATCTGAATTCTAATTGCCTTACCACAAATCCATGATCATTCATGTTCAGGATAAGATTTTGGCCCATAACAGCGAGGCCAATCAGTGCAATATCGGCTCTGAAAAAAAATGAATTTGTTTAGAATAAACTTTCAATTTTAAGAAAAATGATAAAATTTTCATGGAAAAATTCTTTATAAAACAAATCTTGCATCACCAAACAAGGAAAAAAAACAATAAATGCATGCGTGCTTCAGATAAATCGGAGAAAAATGCATATAAAAATAAGAGAAAGCAGTAAAAGCTATTTACACAACAAAGAATTTTAACTAATTTTTTTCCTAAATAAATATCCAACATTTTGCTACAAAAATGCATCAAATTATTGGCTGCACAAATTTGAGCACAAGAAAACAAATTTTATTATTCAATTTTAAATGGAAACGAACTTATACAACCAATCAAAATTTTGTTCACTTGAAATTCTTCCTGAAATATAACACTTTTTTTTTTTTTTAACTCATATGCCAAAAAGCATATCGTTTCTGGCAATTCTAAGAATTTGGCACAATACTGTATTATAAAATTTATTTCCACTAAGGAAGTGTTAATACCCGGATGCAGCCAATGCTCACGTGACACCAAGTACGTGTAGCGGGCGGCTGCGAGTCTAACTTCTCACCAGATCACGAAGTTCCGTAGCCGAACTGTGATGTGCTTGTATTACTGTCTTGATGTTTTTGTCCTGTGTTTGTGTTGAATAAATGTTTGTTTGATAGTCCCTGGTCTTATTCTTCCACCTACGCCTCTGGCCACTCATTTAACCTAACAGGAAGAACAACCTTCTACTCCGAATTCTAGTTAGTATGATATAATTTTCCTAGTAAGAGTGCTCTAAACGAGATTTCAGTTTTATAATAATACCAGTAATTAGTGTTTATTAACGGATATCCTGGTTATTTCCCAAAAGTTAATAAATTATTAAAAAATAGTTTTAAGAGTTTCTGTTCTTCTGGAGTCTTCGAATTCTTCTACATAGATGGAGCTAGAAGCTTGCTTCTAGATGTTATTTGGCTTTCTTTGTCTAGAGCGTCTGTTTTGAAAGAGGGTGAATTTTTGCATTTTGGTTTCTGTCTCATTATTGTTTCTGTTTTAAAGGTATTTGTTAAGTTTTTCTTTTATCCTATATTCAGATGTTGGACAAAATTCAGGCCACATAAGGGAATAATTTTTGACTAATGGTCGTTCCTTTATTCAGAAAATTTTGTCCTGTTTTAGAACTATAATGGCGTGTGGCCTCTGAGGAAGAATCGCCATTCTAGTTCTTTTCCATTTTTCTTTCATTCTAATTGTATTTTTTTTACTTTCTAATTTGTGTTTTAATGATTTGATAATTTCTGTTTGTAAATACGTTTATTTCTGTGTATAAAATTCTTGGAATATTCTGATGATGGAATCGCTTAATG
The DNA here is from genome assembly GCA_013235015.1 of Araneus ventricosus. NCBI lineage: Eukaryota > Metazoa > Arthropoda > Arachnida > Araneae > Araneidae > Araneus > Araneus ventricosus. Next base: position 30,609 of record BGPR01010733.1, read on the forward strand.
CTGCTGCGTTAACGCGCATAAAAGGTGCATTGTCATTATTATTAATGTTTACTTTTTATATTTCTTTTTAACTTAAATTTTGAAGTTCTAATTTTGTTTCTTGTATTTTATCAGAAGCAACTGCATATGCGCCTTTCTGTATAATGCAAAATAATTTTAATTAATTTTTAATTTAATTTCTTTTAATATTTAATTTAATTTTCGTTAAATTTGATCAATTACAACGGTAATACACTGCTTTATTTTGTACTAGCGAACTGTGTGATTCATCATCTGCAGAAAACGAAACTAGTTATGCGGAACGATTTCGGCGCTTGTGTGAATATGTTAATTCTTCCCAAAATATAATTTGTTTCTAAAATGAAAACCTTTCTGCAGGAAACCTTCGCCGTTCTGCGACATTATCGCCGTGATTCTGCCACGGGGGACATAAGAAATGATTATTTTATAACTAAACTAAATCAGTAGCTGCAACTTTTGCCACCGGGGGCGAACTTGCAACGTATTCCCCTTTCATTTACAAGTTACATAGGGCATAACAACTTCAAAACAAATAATGAATTCCAAAAAAAAAAAAATATTAATTGTTTTATTCGTTGTTTAAGTCTCCGATCTCAGCTAATAGATTGCGAAATCGCACATCCGCCGCAAGTCTTTCTTTCACGTGTCGGCAATTTACCGACAAAAGGCGGAAAATACGAATTAAATACATTAGTTATTCAATTCCTACTCTCCCTATATCTTGTTTAAATTTTGCAATCGATTTTAAACTAACTTCCCGATGAGCTGGAGACTTGAAACTTTAAACATAGCTCAGAATTAGATGATAATGCAATATTAATTTGCTTTCTTGTCTGTTTGTCATTTCACATTCTGTATGACGCATGCGCGGTACGTTTTTCATTATATCTCGAAAACTATTAACATTACAGACTTGGTTCTTGAGTATATGGATGGCCCACGAGATCATCGGAGCACCCCCAAATTTTAGCCATATCTTTGCGCATGCGCAGTAAGTTTTTCATTATATCCCGAAAACTATTAATTATTAAAGTAGGAATTGACTTTACAATTTTTTTTATATTACTTGTTTTTTTTTTTATGTACACACCGATTGATCTGGTGCCGCTGCTTTTCTTAATTATAAAATTTTTTCCTGCATGTCCGATTTTTGCCGCCCCGAAGAAGAAAAGAAGTTCTACCCAGGGCGGACCGCCCCCTCTTTTAGCTGCGCCACTGAAGATATTCATGGGCAAAGAGAGGGGGGAAAAAGGAGATTTATAATTAATTGGTCAAGATGGTAAGATAGCAAGTATAAATCAAAATTATATTCTAAGAATTCATAGGTACAATGGATAGCAGTGTCCCAGAGGTTTACTTCGCTAATATTTTTCAAACTGTTTCTGCACGGAAATCACATGTCCGCTTCATAGAATTGAGATATAATGTTACCTCGATTACTTTTGAATAAGGAGTCTCCTTTACAAAGGAGGAATTAATAAAAAGTTAGGATCTATTTCATACTGTAACTTCGACAGCGTCTGAATATTGTGATACAGTTCAGGATTAGTCATTTCAATGAGAAATTTCCCTTTAAATAATAACACTACTAGCTATTCAAAGTTATTAAAAAACACGTACAAAAAACGTAAGATTATCCTTTCATAAAAAAGCAAATTGAAGAAAAAATATTTGATGGGAGAAACCTATTTCTAGAACATCAGGTTTAGAAGAAATAGCCATATGCAAGTTTTCCATTCTCGTAATAATTATATATAGTACAGTTTTAGTACATCACTTCATAGGTAGATGGCGCCACTAGATTAAGAATAAGATTGCATCATATATTCATTTTTATGTACATTTCCAAATATATATATTATAAAAGGTTAAATTTAATTTATAGTGTTTTATTATAGTATTAAAAGCTTAATTTAGAAATAATATTTTCACTTTAAATGCGGAACTGTCTTTAGAATAATGCTCAACTATTGAATTGGTATGTTACAAGTTATATACTTTCTAATCTTGAAAGATTTTGGAGATTTATACCCCTATTTTTTTCGTTTTTCCAACAATTTTGGCTTTTCGCAGAGGGTTGGCGCCACAAAATCTAGATTTACTGCGACATATCAGTTCCCAAGGCTGATAGGCATTTGAATGTTGGAATTCCAATTCTAGGTTGTCTTTTTTCATAGTGTAATAGTCTTTAATCAAACTATCTTTTGTATTTCATTTGTATGATTATTGATAAGGTAATTTGATTTTAATTTTTAGATTAATAATTGCATATATTGAAAATATAACACGTTTTGATTAATTTAAATATATATATATATATATATATCCAATAATTGGTTTCGCAGAGGTTTGATACCACAAAATCTAAATGTGACAAACCAATCCCAAGGCTGGTTGGCTATTTTTATTGCTGGAATTTCAAATAGGGTTGACTTTTTCCAAGTTATATTAAGTATTAAATGCTAATAATTTTAAGACAAATTTTATTTTGTAATTCAAATGTATGATTAAGGATAGAGTAATTTAATTTTTAATATCTATATATATTATATAATGGCATGTTTGTGTAAATTGCTAATTGACGTATTTAATTATATAACAAATACGAAACAAATATAGCAGAAACGTAAAAGCAACATATACAAAATAAACATTCATAAAACAAAATGTCAAGAAAAAAATCTGCGGTAAGCAAAAGCCGAAAGTGGAATATATATATATATATATATATCCAAATATAACTAGTATATAATCATACAGAAATAAAGTAAACAAGAATTAAATCCTATATCAAAAAGTCATTATTTGAACAATACATCAATTTTAAATAAAATCTAATAAATTGAAATTACTAAAGATACCATAAACAAAAATCAAGTTTAAACATTATATGTCAACAAGTGAAAGAACACTGTTATTAAAAATAATGAAATAGGCAATCCAAGTAAATGGAGTTTTCAAAAATTAATATAGCAGCTTGGCTGTGGACAAGCTTCAGCCAGGTTAAATTAATTTAGCTGTACAAACCATCCCTGTTACCATTGTTGTTGAAAAAACAAACAGGGTAATTTACCCCAAAATGAAAGAATTTAGAAAGAAAAGTCTTATACTAACCCTAACTATAAAGCATGACTATACAGAAACGACTAAAATTCAGGATAAAATATGTAAATATCATTATATTGCACTAAGATTATATATATATATATGTTTAAACTTGATTTTTGTTTATGGTATCATTAGTAATTTCAATTTATTAGATTTTATTTAAAAGTGATGTATAGTTCAAATAATGACTATTTGATATAAGATTTAATTCTTGTTTCTGTATGTTTGTATACTGGTTTTATTTGGATTTAGATTATATATATATATATGAAGCAAATTTTTTGTGATACGTTTTAAAGAATCATTTAAAAGCGAACTGAAACCGTGCAAGTGAAAAATCAGGAGAAACTTGTAATATTTCTAACAATGCCACTTCTCCAGCGTCAAAGCATTCAAATTATCAAAAGGTTCACAGTTATCTTAATTATTTACTAAACTATAAATTATTAAAAATTAATATTCATTTTCAATAGTTTTTTAAATAATAAAATGCCCAGACATAACTGTCTCAATGAAATGTTCGTCGTCACTAGATGGAATCCCTTCCCACGAAAAAACAAAATGGTAGACAGGCATTCAAATTCATTCATAGAACGTTTAGACTTCAGAAAAAGGATTTCACTTGGGTTTTCCTCACG
>BGPR01010733.1:39375-51302 GCA_013235015.1 Araneus ventricosus
GAACGTTTAGACTTCAGAAAAAGGATTTCACTTGGGTTTTCCTCACGCTTTCCATTTTTCAACTTCTTCGGCACGCAATAGCCATCAAGACCCTATACTCTGTTACTATTAAAGTCGGACTACACGGATGTTCACCGTGAAAAAGACAGTGACGTGGGAAAAAAAGGCACGGATTTCAGGTTTTCCTGTTTCCTTTGTCAGTGGTACCGGCATTTCCGCGAAGGGAAATCATAGAAGACACTTTCAAGGACGAATAGAAGCAATCAAAATACTAACTAAATGTACGTTTTTTTCTTTTAAAAACTTGAGGTGGTAGTTCAAGTACGGAGTCAGTTTTGGAAGAACACAAGACGTTAAGGGGAGAACTGGATATTCTCTCGTTGAATGATGTACCATTGATTTACAGGCATAAAACTTCTTTTAGATATAAAAAATAAAATAAATTGAGTTATAATTTAGGTTTAAGCTAATTTTAATAATTTCATATGTTTAGAATTTTTTTTTCTGAATTTTGAGATATGAAAATATACTTAGCTCTCGATTTAATCAGTAGATTAATTTTCTGACAGTCCGTTTATTTGATATTTCCAAAATTTTGATCTTTCGTGGATAGTTAAACTTTTCGAAGAAATCTCAGAGGACTTTTTATAGTTGGTTCCACACACACATACACAAAAAAAGAAAGAAGTTTTTAAATCTAAACATTAAAATGTTTTAAAATTTTCCATAAATAACAAATCTAGTCAGTTTTAGACATAAGTTGATATTAATTTTCATATCAAGTAATAAATAAGAATCAGACAGAAGATTTATGTAAAAAGAGTAAATTTTGGAAGAGCGCTTTTTCCAAAGAATCGAACATTTTTTTCGTCGGTTTGCCAAAAAATAAAAACCAACACATCATTAAAATAACATAATGAATACAAGAAAATTAATCTTCCCAAGATATCTTGTTTTCAACAATTTTCAGCTTACAAATCAAATTTCCTTACGCAAATATCAATAGCAATATTACAGAAATCGTGTGTGAACTATTTTTGGGTACGTAACTTGATTAGCGTTTTATACTATACGAAGCAATTTAAGTGTTCAAAAGATACAAACACAGTAAAGTTACAAAGGGAAGAGAAATTTTTCTAAAATTTTGAAAGTTTCATTTGTTACTGCTGTCAAGACGCAGGCGTTGACCAAGGGATATAATGTTAAATCTTTTAAAATATATAATATTGAGTAACTGTAAAAACTAAAAATTTCATTGAATGCGTTATATAAAGTGAAACATCGACAGAGACGATCTCTGGTATTTTATAGTTTCGAATTCATTGAGGGTTTTTTTTTTTTTTTTTTAATAGGATTTTCCTCCAATGTTTTGTAGTGTATTTTCATCTGCAGTGAGATTTTTCTAACAACTTCAGTTTAAAAACAAGCAAGATTTGAGAGTAAATTATGTGGATATATTTGAAACCAGCGGGAGTGGCTTCCACGAAACTTTCTCGCATCGTAATGTGGGGTGGGTAAACACCCAGTGGGTAGGTAAATATTGGGGTATTCACCCAAGGCCTGGTTATTTTGAGAAAAAAATTATGAATTCCCAAAAACTTAATATTTTGCAAGAAAGATTGCGTATGTTCGCAATTTTTACGCGCGCTGAGGTACCACAACTTTATTTAACGTTTTTGAGTACGAAATCTTACTATAAATATCACAGAAGATTTTACCATACCTCTGGTTAATCACAGGCGTCCATCTGGAGAATGTCAGAATGAAGTTTCGTTTTAGGGGGTTGCCATAATTTCCGAAGCGCATGTTTGCCGCTCGCTACAATTTCCTTCGTAGACCGCCTAGGTCAAAGAGTAAAACTAAGCGAAACGCTTGCCAACACACAGTCGCAATGTGCATTTTGAACCCAATATACAATTTGAACACCTTTTTTTAACGGATTGAAACGAAAATTGGACATAATTAAGGTTAGAAGGCCAAATACCAAATATCATATATCTAAGTCATTATCTTATAAGTTATTGTGTTCACAAGTTTGCGATTATACAGACCGACAATCCTTTGACGGATTTGGCTCAAACTTTTATACGGACCTACATTCATGATAAAACTGTGTATCAAATTTTATCCATCTAGCTATTCAAGTTTTTGAGTTATAGTGTTCAGATGAAAGTGGACAGACAGACTTCCCGTAGACGGATTTTGTCAAAATTTGATAGAAACCTACAAATGATATGCCAAGATAACATACCAAATTTCTTCCCCGTAGCTCTAATAGTTTTCGAGTAATCGTCTTCACAGACACACAATTTCAAAATTGTGTTTTTCGAACTCGGGGAGGTCTAAAATTCGAATTTTTTGACGATTACAATAGTTTCTCTTTGTATACTTCGTATACGAAAAACTAAAAATCAGCGAATAACTCAAATTTTAGCATAACATTCAAAATTTCACTTTTCCTCAACGTGAAAAAATAGTTTACAAAAAACTCCGTTTATCCCGAGAATATGCAATTTATCAAGATTTTAAAAATGTCATTTTATTAACAGTAACGTGCTATTACTCAACAGCTATAGAGATCAGAAACAAGAATTTAGTAATTTCTAAGCAAACAGAGTTAAATAACATTCGTATTTCCTCTGAACAATATGTTTATACAGGTATCTCGTGTTTTGACTACATTTTGCATAGAGTCCAATTTTAAAACGATCGCGAATACTTTTTTGCTTGCGAGCATAACTTTTCTGTAATGCTTTATAATCATGTTCCGGAAACAAAGGGGAATCGCTAAAAGTGCCGCCAAGACCTTGAAAAACTTTTCAAACGTAATTACCCTAAGCTCTCTGGGATATATTTTTCTTCTGTTTTTGTTTCTAACAGCAGTTAATGTTGGAAGAACAAAACACGAAGAAAAAGATCCAATGCCACCGGTAGAAGAACGTTTGAGTTTTCCAACTTTTTCCAGCATGGACAGTGCAAGGGGGATTGTTACCGTTTCAAGGTCGCAAAACAAATTCATGGCCGAAGAATTTACTGTACTGCAATGTGATCACTCACGGTATTAAGCAGTGGCTAGTTAGATTGAACCTGGGATATAAATATATAAAAAAAAAATTCTTAATAAGGCATTTTCTTCTCTTTCGAACTTTGACTGTTGTACAGTACAGATTTTCTTATTTTAAAATAAACAAAAAGTGATAAATTAAAATTCGACTTTTTTAATGCGACATCAACTCAGATAAATTCAACAACAACAAAAAAAACCAACATAAAATATTGTAATATTCCTTATTATGACGTATTGCATGATACAACCAATACAAAGTTTAGTTTGGATTACGTGATTGCTGTAACAACAAAACGTCATCGAAACAGCAGTACCCAGTCGGCAGAAAAAAAAAGAGAAAAATACAGCACTTTATTAACAGCAAACTCCGCGATGCAGAAAGTAAAACTGAGTATACTGGCTGCAAACACGTGGATAAAGCCAACGCACAGTGATCTATTTTTATCTAGCTGGACAAAAATACCCACCATTGTTATTTCTTGGTACCAATTGCTTTATTGGCAGCAGAAATGCCCATAAAGCAATAAACCATCTCTAATTTAAACAATTAGTTCCTGGAATTTTGCCTGTAATGCGTAAAAGTTTGCATATTGCGACAGTACATTTTTTATGATCTTCTAGAAGTTAGAAAAATGATCATATGAAATTATTTTTATGATCGGTTGTGGTAAACATGAAAATCTGATTATGAAGTGCGAGTTATGTTTTCATCTATTACAAGTAGTTTTCCGAGACACTTTGGTAAAGTTCTGGAAAACTGACTCATTTTCTTTTCCTCCCACCTCGCATTAGCTGCGTATGTCCAAGGCTTCAGCACAACCCTGGCGACTTTGCTACCTTTCCCTTGTCTAATTGTTGAAAGAAGGTGGCAATCTTATAAATGATATCTGAACATCTCAGTTATATAATTTGTGAAGTTTTTATCTTTTATATAATTTTTTCCTCAAAACCTTTACTTCTTCATTTTAGGAGACAGTGGCTATCCTCAGGAACTTCATCTGCATACCCTGTATTCTACAGTTTCCTCTGGGTCTGCTGAAGAAGAGTATAACACTGCCCATGTAGTCATTTTACAGATTTATTTCTACATTTCATATTTAGAAAAATGTTATATAATTATGTCTAATAATAGTGATGTATGTATTTCATCTATTATTTGTTCAGATAAGATGATTACTTAAAATTAATGAAATATGTAAATGATCATAAATTCAAAATTTTTACACAAGTCTGTTCCCATGTGCACGTCTGCCAACCTCGTAAGACCTTTTGCTACGTACAGTCAGCTTTCCAATGTTATGTAATGGTGTTTTTAAATTGAATTGTTTACATTTTTTAAATTCATCATGTTTTACCTTTTACACTCTTTATTTCTAAATTTATCATGCGTTTCAATTTTTCTGTGTTCCGTTGCATTCATTTTTGTAATCTTTATTGTCTTTCAATATTTTTTTATAAGCATTGGTGTTGAATCGTTGCATGTTTATAAGTCAATATTTTTTACTATATATATGAACTTTTTGAACTTTGAAGATAGTGATAAGTTTACTGTTTTTCCCTGCTGTGCCTATTTTATATTTTAATATGTGTACACATTACTGATATGCGTGCATATATATGCCCATATTTTAATTGCTGACATTTTTAAAAATGGGACTGGGCTTATTTTGAATTTTTTTTTTAATATGGCATTTTTTGTATAATGTAACAAAAAATAGCCTTAAATTATGAATTATTTACATAGCATTTTTCTTATGAGTTGAACTTATCTCACTTGATTGGAAGTCATAAAATTGTGAATGACAACTTTTATAATATTTTATTTAAGTCCTCATAAAGTGCTTATTTTTAGCTTGAAAAGTAGAGTGGGAACCCTGTTTCTGCACTTTGTAACTGGAGTTCTCTTTGTAGTGTGTGTGTATTTTAAATAAATAAATCACATTTTTGTTTGAAATTTTTCAGTGTCAGTCAAAATTTTGTTCAAGCCAGGGTGTAAAAAAAAAATTAAAAATTTTTAATTTATGCAATAGTAGCCATTACATACATACCTTACATTTGAGTTAAATCCTGATTTTATTACTTTGATGAAACTTTACTTATTATTTTATTAAACTTAATACTTTTAAAAGAAACATATGTTGAAATTATTTTTCATTTAATAGAATTTAATGTGATAGACTTATTTTGGTGAATATAAACTAAAAAAATACTTAAACAAATGTTTTTAAACAAGATTTTTTTTTTTTAATGCTAAAGACATTTCTTCCTTAAAAAAAACTCAATTGGAAGATTAATAGCAAAACGATTTTTAATGTGAAATAAATAGAAGCTATTTCATAAAAGTAGAGTTTACGAAAAAAATAAAATTGCGTTTTAAATGAATACCAGATTTTCCTGCCAATTCTAATGAAATATATATATATATATAACATTCTTTTTTATCCAAAAATGTTTGCACAATTGTATATATACTAGAATTTGTATGTTTTTTTCTTTAAAAAAATTTTAATATTTTCTATTGATATTTTAAGTTGAATATTCCAATATTCAACAATATTAATACAGTATTATATAGATAATGTCACAATACTTAACGGAAAATTATTACTTTGCAAATAATACTAAATAAAAACTATTAACATTAAAATGATGTAAAGCGCCCTGTACTTAAACTGTAGAATTAGACCTTTCCTGGCTTAGGGCTAGCTTTGAATGAAAATTCTAGTTTTATTAAATTTACTGTAGACATAAATAAAAAACAGTGTGTTAACTATGTAAAAATACTTATCAAAATAAAAATTTTAACTAAAAATAACAATTCCAATCGGTGATGCAAATTATCCGGGTATTTATTTTTAAGGTAAATACCCCAAATGGTTCTATTCAATAAATCGAACTTATGCGATTTTATACTTTTTTAAAATATAGTGTTGAATTGAAACACATTCAGAACTTCTATACAGTGCAACAGCAACCTGAATAAAGATGACTGAACATTACTTTCGTAAGAAAATCAATATTTATTCCACGATTAATTAAACAGCATTAATAATTCTAAAGTAAAATTATAAATTTAAACAAGAGATTCCTAAAAAGAGTGGAGCCCACTATGTAAAATACCTAGGTAATTACCCGATAGTAGCCAAAATAGGTTTTTTCAATTGAATTCAAAATACATGCACTGGGGTGCAATTTGATATTTATACATTATGTATTTTGTGTAAGGTAAAAACAAACTGCAAACATGACCGTTTTACAACTTTTTTTAATTTTATAAAAGCTAAAAAATTTAATCACAGAAAAAAAATTACTGCATTATGCATCTTACATAAAATAAGCGAGTTAAATGTCAATGCTTTTCAATTAATGTAGTGAATGAATAATTATGTATTTGCTGCTTTTTAAAAAAGTTATTTTAACTGAATTAAAAAAAGATGTCGATTTTGGTTTTAAAATAATCAAGAGTTTATAATAAAAACTAAAATGAAAGACATTTGCTTATAATTTATTTTAGATTAATTAGTCAAAGAAGCAGCCATTTTTGATGAAAAAAGCTAGCAAATGTTTCAATTCTAACAGTTTTTAAAAGTGATCATGAAGTTCTTGAGTTATTTTAAGATGTACTAGACATTTTACTCTCTAGGCAGAGTTCCAACTGGATCATAAACATCAGTTTTAAATATTCTTGAAACTCTAGTTTGATCTAGTTGGAATTTGTTTAAAACAAAATTCATTATTGAACTCTCTCAATAACCTTCTTTAAATCAACAGGGCATTTCAAACATTCTTTTATGTGTTTTTCCATTTTGCTTACAGTGGCAAGTTTGTTCTCAACGTTAAAGTACTTACATTGTACACTTATACATTTAAAAAGGTCCAAGCAGGTTTTTTTTTTTTTTAAATCCCATTATTTTACTTTTCAGCATGGGATTTACTGGAATGTTAATATGTGTGTAGTGAGTGATTAACTCTTCATTAAAAAAAAAGAATGACTGGCTTCTAAAATGCCATTGCGAGAAAATTATGAATAGGAAGCTTCACTGGTGCTATCTATATAACGTAAAAAACAGAATTCAAAATTATTTTTCCATTCTGTTATTTCTTCCAACCAGAAAAAAGTAAATTATTCTCATATTCCATTTAAGTTCTGGAATATTTTATTCTAATCCTAATTTTTTTTAAAAAAATTGTATATGCTTCATTTTAAATCGCCATTCGCAAATACTTTTTTTCTTGCAAAATGATCATTTTATATATAGAGTTAGTTATAGTTTAGATAAGGGGGTATAAATTTTATATTTCATTTTAGATCACCATTGCAAAACATTTTGTGAATTACCCAGTTTTTGGGTATTTATAAATTTTGCGTTTCATTTTGAATTATCATTCGCAAATACTTTTTTTGCAAAATACCCTGTTCTTATAAATATCGTTTCATTTTAAATCACTGTTTACAATTTTTTTTCATGAAATTCCCAGTTTTTGAATAATTATAAATTTTATGTTTTAATTTCAATCACTATTTGCAAAAGCTTTTTTTTTTTTGAAAAATACAAAATTTTTGGGCATTTGTAAACTTTTTCATTTTAAGGAACTTAATACTTAAATATTAAAAAGGATTGTTTTTTAAATGACAAAAATTAGAATTTTTATTTTACATTTTTTTTTCTGCCTAATATTTAGTGTTAGAAGAAATCTATATCAAATTTCTTTCTACGACTGTACTGAAACAGCAAGTTCATAAATTTGTATGATAAAAAATAAATATTCTGAATACGTATCATGTGTCGAATCGAATGATTATTACCATATCTTCGACTTTCTAGTACAAAGCAGGATGAATAATATGAAATGGATATATATAATAAATTTTAACCATAGTCATGAGCAGTATGATCAAATCCATGGTCCTTGCACCATAAAAAACTAAACCAAATCATAGATATGAGGTATTCAGAAAATGCAGATGTATTCATTCAAAAAACTGATTTATGAAAACTGAAGTTAGCTTTCTAAATTCTATTTTTTTTTTTTTTGTGTGTGTGTGTGTGAAACATTTGAATTTGATTTGCAGTTCTATAAGAAAAACACAGTAATATTTGAGAAACTTCAGTTATGAAGCAATTTTTTACTTGAAATATAATTAATACACTCACACTTTATTATCTATCAGAATTGCTGCATATAATCTAGAAATAATGGGCAATAATCTGTGCTTCATTTCTTTCATAAAAATAGCATGCACAAAAACATGCAGTTATCAGCAATCACTATAACAAATAAATTGCCTAATTTTATTACAATAGATGTGGAAACATGCAATGTCAAGGATCTTTAATCTATTGGTACCAAGAAATAACAAGAGTGTTTTTTTTTTTACTTTTGTTCAGCTAGATTTATAAAATCGATCTCTGTGCAACGGGGCGAATTTGCTCCTGTTGGTCCCCTGGCGATAAAATTCCTAAGGGTCTCTCTGCAGATACCAAATATTCGATAACTGAACAGAAATTCTTTGAATCCATTATTATCAACATACCTATTGGCCGTGAACAACTTTTAAGCCTACATCGTCGGGTTATTTAAATGCAACGCTTACGAGTAGATCCAAATAGCTCTCCAATGAGGTGAATTGCTATTATAAGCTACTCTACAAAAGTACAACAAAATACCTAGAACACACTATATATTCCCACCTGTCTTTCAAAACGGGATAAATGCGTTCGATCAGCCTTAGAGGTTTCAACAGCTCTTCTTCACGCAGGAAGAAATAGTCTCAGAAGAATAGTCAGCGATACAATTTCATCTTCAGTGTTTGCTAATAGTGACAGAGACGGCTCAATATACAATATATCCACGAAACAACTGAAGAAGTGTTTAGTGGTGAAATACATTACATGGAATTGACTGAATGCATGACATTGTTGAATAAATTTTACCAATATTTTATAAGACTAATGGAACATATCATCGATTCAAGTACAAACTATCAAATGTGAAAACCCGCATTTTTTAATTCTTCAGAAATGATGCAGTGTCTTGGACCTGAATATTTACAAAATGGCCCGTGAACCTTTACAAACTAAAGAAATAACACTTGCAATGTATCAAAAACGTATAGTTTGTTATGGTTTTCTATGCTTAAGTATAGAATAAATTTCATGCATTTGTATCGATGATATATATGTCCCAGGCTTTAGAAATTGAAGTAAATAAAAAAAAATCCCTTTCGGCAAGCTGGAAGGCAAAGGTAGATAGATTCCTTTACGTTAATGTTACAAAAGTAATGAAATATTACATATTGATCAACACAAACATAGCCAATAACTTTATTGTTTCCACACATGGCAATATTTACATCGCGATACTGTTTTCATGACATTTAATTTTTTATTATATCAAGGTTTTATCATTCTACTCGAAAGGTTATGCCACATTTATTAGTCAGTACATTGCTCTGCTCAATTTTTTTTTTATATATATATTCCAACACATAATCATTCAACAGGTAGGAGTCAAAGAAATAAACATCCCAGCAGTGCAAATCCCCTAGATAAAATTAAGCCAGCCTAATTGAAACTGTAAAAAGAAATTGACACTTGACACGAATGAAGAAAGATTCTAGATTTAAAAATTAATTGTGCAAACCTTACTTTGCCATATGAAAAAATCACATGACACGAAACATTTAAACACTACTAGAATGGGTACATTTAAAGAACTCCCTGGTTACAGATATAATAGTCAGTAAATTCTTAACACATAAGAAAATAAAAATTATTCGACATTGTGAGTGGCAAATTTAATATGCATGTTTAAAGAATAGGATATGAATGCAGCCATTATGAACAGTAAATTTAAATCTCCATCGACGGTTAAAAGGAAATACTCAAGCAGAAAACCCCAAAACAATTTTAAAGTTAATGAGATATTTTTTAATATTAATAAGGAAAAAGACAACTCTTTTTTAAATATTCATCTTTTTTGGCTATTTTATATTAAATTTATTAAACAAATATTGGTGACGCCATGTTTAGCTAAATATTAAATAAAATTAACCATTAACTTAATTAAAATTAAATATTTAATCAATAGAGACGAAATCTTCACTAAAACATTTTTTATGGCTCGTAGTATTTGCAAGCAATAGTTTGGATTTATTTTAATTTAAACAAAAGTCATTGTGGTTATGTATGTATGTTTCAAATCTCCTCCTAAACTACTGGACTAATTTCAACCAAACTTTGCACACTTTTTTCTTTCTCGTATACGAAGAGAAAACATTGTAATCGTCAAAAAACTCGAAATCGAGATTTTGACGAATCTCCGCGTTTTAGACCTCCCTGTGAACACGATAACTCGAAAACCATTAAAGCTACGGGGATGAAATTTGGCATGTGATCTTGTCACATCATTTGTAGGTTTCTATCAAATTTTGGACAAAATCCGTCTACGCGAAGTCTGTCTGTCCGCGTTCATGTGGACACTAACTCAAAAACTGGAATAGCTAGATGGATAAAATTTGGTACACAGTTTTATCATCATGAATGTAGGTCCGTTTAAAATTTTGGGCCAAATCCGTCAAAGGGTTGACTGTCTGTTGGTCTGTATAATCGCTAACTTGTGAACACAATAACTCTTTAAGATAATGACTTAGATACATGACATTTGGTATGTGGCCTTCTAACCTTATAGATTTGTGTCCAATTTTCGTTTCAATCCGTTAAAAAAAGGTGTCCAAATTGCATATTTGGTTGAAAATGCACATTGCGACTGTGTGTTGGCGAGCGTTTCGTTTAGTTTACTCTTTGATCAAGGCGGTCTACGAAGGAAATTGTAGCGAGCGGCAAACACGCGCTTCGGAAATTATGGCAACCCCCTAAAACGAAACTTCGTTCTGGCTAGGGTTGGGTGATACTGTATCAACTTGATACTTTGTATCAAGTACGCGAAAATGATACAGACCAAAAGTATCAGGTGATCGGTATCACTTCTCGGACTCGATTGATAAAGACTGGCAATAGCTTCGACCTCGTTCGTTTTCGATCGGGTGATACTGTATGAAGTTGACACAAAATATCACATTCAAACAGTTCCTCGTTGGGAATGCTTCGCTTTTCGGTAGAGCTAATGATGATATGTGCAGATGGGGCCTTGGTTTTGAAGTGCTAAACGGGTGGGGGAAGAGGAAAAGAATATATTTGTTGTTATAGCCAGAGTGTATTGAAAGGCGAGGATTCCTAATCATTGTCACCCAGATCTATTTATTACTTCTGCCTTGGCGACGTTATTAGGGTGCGTTATTTTTTTTTTTTTAACTACATGGGCATTATTTCTTACTATTATCTGGAATAAAATAATTTCTAAAGCATTTTTTGCCTTTCCTTGCAATGTTTAAGTATACCAGATTGATGGAACTTTCTATGAATAAATAAATGTATTTTGCTTTCAACACTTTTTTTTTATTTGAAGCAAATAAGTAACTCATACAACAGAATTATTGTTAGCAAAATGAATTGAACACAAAAATTAAACTTTGAACATGAATATTTTCAGAATATAACGATTTTAAAAAATCTACTTAAAGAAAAGATATTTATATTTTTTAAATCTAAACATACGATGAAATACTTAAAAACAAAAGTGATTATCATAATTGATTCTTATTATCATAATTTTCTGTTTTATGAAAGTCCTTACTTTTTCATAACGTTTTAAAAAATAAAAAGTGCAAATTTAACTACCAAACCTATAGATAAAAAGCAATTTGGGTAGATGTAGAAATGCTAGTCTTTAAAGCTAATATCTAGTATATATAGTTTTAATTCGGCCAATTTAAAATAAAAAATGTGAAATTTCTTTT